>CABFOW010002715.1:44558-93271 GCA_902141385.1 Timema californicum | reverse complement strand
ATTAATACACGTCTTGTCAGAGGTGAAGGAAGGGTTTGGCAATCAGATAAATCTATGCCGGGACCGAGGATTGAACCCCGGATCCCCAGCACAGAAGTCTGACACCTTACCTCTAGAACACCAGGTCACCTACAATATATATAATTATTATAATTCAGTATTAAGTGTTCCTGAATGGGTAGTAAGACGCGGTGCTAATAATAGTAATTATATTAAGTGTTATTATTTAAATTAAATAATATGAAATATTATTTTGTATGAAATTATAAGCGGTTCACTTGCACCTAGGCACTCAATAAAGAGTTTTTTTAATCGTTTTTTAGCACCGTGTTTTACAAACCGTTCGGGTTATACGCTTATGTACTAAGTACGCTATTGGTTTTAGGTACGAGGAAGATTATATTTAGAGGAATTATACCCGTATTTGCGTGGAGGGAGAGTGTAAAACCCTTTTGGAAAAACTCTCTTAGTACACCCGACCGAGATTCAAACCTCAATCTCTTCATCATCAGCAGTCTAGTCTACTGCAAGAGTTGCGCCTTAGACCATGCGGCCACTGAAGCGATTTCAACGAGTCACCACAGCTCAAAAATGCTTGAGAGTAAACCTCATAAAAGCAGTAATCTGGCTGACTAAGAACGGGACGTACAAATACATTAAATTAAATGGTAGTTTTCTACAAGTGTTGGATCAAATACTTTGAACAAATTGTCCATCTTTTATTTATAGATCTCCCCGATGAATCAAATTAAACAGTCCTCCTTCCAGAAGCCATGTGAATCTCTATAAGGGATGAGCTAATCATCCAAGGAGTGTTGGACACTTCATGGTGACGGGAGCATATTCTCGTATGTATGTGATAGAGAAGGAGAGAAGTAAGTAAGTCCATTCACCAGGTGAACATTACACTTAAGTGAGCACTGCGTTGTAGACATATTACAATTATTGATTGCACCTGCGTTCTAACTTGGAAATAAATCAATACGTTCCACTGTTGGCCGGTGGAAAGTGACGTGAAGTGTGTTGGTTTTTGGTCCTGTCTAACTTCTGGCTTTTTAAATTCTCTGGTATGCGCTCGATTTAAACTTCATTTTTTCTGCCTCAGTGACGAACCGGATCAGTGACTACATCACTTTGGACATATCACATGTAACTTACTCTTCGATCTCTCAGCTACTAACACTTATTATTAGTTTATTCGGGCACATAGTTCATTGCTTCTGAGATATTGCAATTAGCTCTTGTGCGAATAACCTTCCAGTATCTTATCTGGTGGTTACAATTTGTAACTATAATTAATTATTGGTCAGGAACTAGAGCTACCGGTCATTTTATTCTAAAAGAGAAAATTCTATTTCGCATTCCTGATAAGCTAATGGCAGCCACATTGCTTATACATGTAAAAGTAGGAAGAATTCATTAAGGTAAGCGATCATTTGGTTCTAAATATTTATATTTATAATTACTTTCATGTTGTAGTAAATACGTCAAAAGGACTAACATTATAATAATACAAATATAAAATAATAATTACATAAACTGATCACCAAAATATGTTTGATTTTCAACGCCATTTAATGCAATAAATATTATGTTCACATATTGCAAAAACTTTCTCTTATTTATATTTTATGGAAATTATAGTTTTATTATTAATAGGATATCATTCTATAGCCAATATATCTATAAATATCAAACATTAAGAAATTATACCAAATCGTTTATAAAATTAGAGAAATGCACGTTTTCAAATCCAAACAAAGTTTTAAATGAACGCTACTGTTCTATATTTGCATTCGTTTAACTGATATAATATAACAATTAACCATACTAGTAACAAGTGAAATTTAGTAAAGATCTGTTGGAGCCGTTTCCGAATTAGTCTTATTAAAATGTATTTAGTTATTTTTTTGCGTCCATAATAATCATGAATAGATACGGTATCTGATGAGAATACTCTAAAGAATACACATATACATACGAATATACAGGAAAACTTATAATATACATGGCAATATACATACATGTATAGATACATAAATACATACATGTATATATATATATACACACAATCCCATATAGGCCTACGTATGGAATACAATGCATACATAGTCATAAGTGCACACATACAGGAACAGCTATATATACATAAATATAGGAATATATACTTACTTTAATATTTAGACCTATGTAAAGGCCTTTATACATAGAGGCATACTCACCTAATGCAAATATACTTACATGTATACACATGAATATATACATTATACATACAGGCATGCATGCAAGCAAGCAAGCAAGCAAGCAAATATACATAAATATATATACAAAAATATGTACTGTAGTGTACATATAATATAAATACAGGTATAATCTATATGCACAGTATACATTTATTTAAGAACTTTACTCTCAGTGTTTTCTTTAAATTTTAACTTTAGGTTGGCGTGGTCAATTTTCCTTATTTTATAATAATTTGGCTGAGAGCTAGACGTAGGGATAATTTAACTGTGGGGGAGGGGGTAAAAAAAGTTAGTTTATTTGTTTGAGAGGGGGGAGGAGGGCAAGTAACAATTTTTTTAAATGATTTCTCTCCCCCAGTTAATGTTGGAAATTGGATGCTCCTAATAGCTATTTGTAGTTATCCTAGTTTGGAGAATTTTTGAAAACTATTCTCTTTTAAAAGCTATTTAGAAAAGTGATGCATACCTTTGGATTCTTTGAAATTAGGATATTCTTAGAGTCTATTTGGTGTAGTTTCCATCGGATGGTTTTTTGAAAATTGAATGCCTCTAAAAGATATTTTAAGAAGTTCTCACAATTTTTGTTTAAAAATTAGCTTCCCTCAGGTACCCTATAAACTATTTGAAGTGGTCCCCACTAAGAAGATTTTTTAAAATTTGGATGCCCTTAGAAGCCATTTAGTGTGTTCCTCACCCGGATGTTTGTTTTAAATTAGATGTAACTAGACGTTATCTGAATTAGTCTTCCACCAACAAATTTTTAAAATTGGATGCCCTTAGAAGCTATTTGAAATGTCCTCGCCTATACTTTTTTTTAACTATCGAAGTAGTCCTCGCTTTGATTTCTTAAAAATATTATATTCATACAACTGTTTGGAGTGGCCCTCTAGGGGTATTTCTTTAAAAAATTGGATGCCTCTAGAAGGAAGCTATTGGCCCTTCCTTGGAAAAGTTTTGCAAAGTGAATGCCTCTATAAGTTATTTGAAGTTTGATTCAAGGCCATCTTTAAGTTTCATATTAAAAACTTCAGAAAATTTCGGATGGAAGTGGTTAAACCCGAATTTACCCAAATTTGCGTGAAGAGATAGTAGGAAACTATTTAGGCAATAAATACTAGCAGTAAACTCTTGCGAAACTTTAGCACATTCAACCTTCCCCTCCCAACTCCCCAAAAATGATTGAGTCTTTTGTTGGGTAGTTGAAATTAAATACTCATTGAAGTGTATACACAAAATAGCAAAGAGAGTTTATTTTCAGTAATGAATACGAAAATATTGTTTTAACTAAAATTTTAAACAGACAATGTGTTTTAACGTAAACTGAGATTGCTATGTCAGAAGTCAGTAAAAAATCCTATCCACTGATACCTTATTCATCGTTGTAGGCTTTGTATTAGTTGAGAAAATGGAATGTTAACAACAGAAATAATATAGTGGATTGAAATGTTTTATTCAAAAGTATGAGTTAATTATTATTTACAAACCAAATTGGTTTACACAGTCATATATTTTGTAATTTACCCCTGTCAAAACTTAATGTTTTAGCCAGGTAGGGCTTTCCCCTAGATCTAACTTTAATATTTTGAGGGTTCCCCCAAACAAAAAGGGTTGGGAATCAACGCTCTAGAGTCAGGCATGTTAAACTCATGGCCCACGAGCCGCATTCTTCCCTCTTCATGATCTTGTTTGGACCCTGGACTTCTTGATCAACCAACATGTAAGACGGACCTATTCTTTTTATTAAAGTTGAGGGAACACAACATTTGAAAATTCGAAATAATTTGAGAATATGCTATGTGAGGTTGATGAACCAAATTTGTACTTTTTATTCCATAGGGATCTTTTTTTTTTTAATATTGAATTTGCGCACCCAATATGTGCAATATTTTGCAACACATACGTAGGGTAAAGAAATGTTTTCTCAAGTGAGATATAACCAAGCACCCGAGAAGTGTCAGCTTAGGGACACACGTTCGTCAACAATCAAATAAGGGACTTTGGCACAAGATTTAAATCACAATATTCACACCATTGCTGCAAAAAAAAAAACGTTTTTTTTTATAGAAAAATAGGGTTTGTTTTATTGTTTTCAATAGGTACATATATATTGCATATTTTGTTTGCAATACTGAAGTGAAATTACTTTTGATTAAGACAATATTAATATTTATACATAGGCCTTATTTTATTTAGATGTGGCCCACTCAGTATTTTCAATTTTCAATGTAACCCTTAAGAACAAACGAGTTTGACACGCCTTCTTTAAATAGTAGTAGGCTAAAGCCAGATGATGAGTATCATTCATTGCTTGGAAACTAAAAAAACCTCTGATAAAAAATTCTAATGGTTCTTTTTTCAATGCACAATCTCAACTCACATATCTGATAATAATATATAGGAAATTATAATTCAGAATAAATTAAGTGAAAATGTATAGTTAATTGAAAATAACCATATCACTTTCCTTATTAAACTATCAAAATGTTCTTTAAAAAAGCATATGTCCTACAAAATCTATCAGAATGATAATTGGCTCCGTGGTGTAATGGTCAGTGAACCCGGCTTAGAGTCTAGGGATCCCGGGTTTGATTCCCGGCTGGTAACTTGGCTATTTTTCCCGCAAGGGGAATTACCTCAACGGTCGCTAGGGTTTTGTTAATTGGGTTTAATTTAGGTTTAAGAGTTTCTACTGGTTCCATACCCTCATATTGATTATCAGTATCACCTCAACTCATCGGGACATGGAAAGTGTCTCCACGGAAAGGATGTAAGATTAGTACATCCGAGTGTAGCCTGGGAAACAGTATATTAGTAAGTTACAGGATAATCTTTCCACTACTGACATACAATTTATGTAATAATAATATTTTTGTATATATCTATTAAGGGTGTGCGAAGTTCACTTTTTGAATGAGAAGCGAGGTCGAAGGGAAGCTTGAAACATGCAAAAATAAGTCGAAACTGAAGTCAAAGAAAGGTTTTTTTTTTAGCATCCCGTCTTACTAGCTGTTCACGCTTATTTACTGACTAGACCTTCCCCCCCCCCATTATTATTTTCAACACACACATTGAAGAATCATCATAGACTCTACCATAAAATATGAGTGACTGTCGACATTTTTATGAGGAATAAATTAAATTTTCAAAAAAATAATTAAATTTTCAAAATAAAATATAGCTTATGTTACTCGCTGTAGCTTTATATTGGTGAAATAATTTTTTAAATCGGTCCAGTAGTTTTTGAGTTTATCCATTACAAACAAAAAAACAAATCTTTCCTCTTTATTATATTAGTGTAGATTACGCTACCTGTTCACGGTTATGTGCTAATTACTTTAATGAGTTAGGGATAAGGAAGGGTGCATTTAAAGTAAGTGTATCCGCATTTTCGTGGAGGGAGAGTGAAAAACAGTTTTGAAAACACTTTCACTACACCCGAAAGGGATTCGAACCCCAATTTCACTGTCATCGGCAGTCTAGTCTAAGACGAGAGTGATGCCTAAGACCATGCTGCCACCTAAGCAGGTAGTTTTTTTTTGTTAGTCTCACATAACACTTTTTATTTAAAACTATGCACTAATCCCTGTAGTTAAGAGTAAATGTTTAGAGAAAATTAAACCCTATGTTACCGTATGCTTAATACATATTATTTTATTTATGTTTACGTTGTAAATATCATTTAATCAACAGTCGATGTTAAAATATTGTTTAGTAGCTGATTTAAAAATGGTTATATGGGGTGGCGTAACTAGGGTTGGTGTAACTCAATGCAGTAACTCAGGGTGTTACCCCCCTGGACCTCCTCCTGTACCAGACCATTTGGAATATTTAGTAGTGGTTTTTGTACTATTGTTACTCGTAAATATTAATTCCCGTATATCACTGAATGTGATGGCAATAGTAGTGACCTAGACAACATATAGAATTAAAACCACACCTTTAAATAACAATATCAGAAGCACAGACTAATTGTATTTACAATTACGTAGTTTCATGCGGTTAAAATGAAAATTCTCTAAGAAAACAATCTAATTCGAAGTATAAACGTTTAAGAAATCCATCAAAGTTATCTTATTTAACTTTACCGTTATATGGGATGTATTAGGTTTGTATAATCAAAAACTGCCCAAATCATGTATAAGCAGAGATAGGGTAAAATAGCATTAATTTTCAGTTTTTTAGCATTAATTATTGGAAATTTAGCGTTTTGTGGCATAATTTAGCATTTTGTAGCAAAATAGGTAAAAATGTCTTTCGTCAATGTTTTTTGGGCCTATACAAAGGATTTATGATAAAATTTATTTATGTATTAATACGAAGGGTATTTTAACCTTCGTTTTCAATTATTTTCATGTGAAAGTTTATAAATAATTAATAATAAATTAATAAGGAAACTGGAATATTGTGTCAAGCACAAACAGAAAAATGCAGAATGACTTCAATTGGCATAATTTATTTTACACAAATGTGTAACGTCAAAAAATCATTGTAGCCTACAGTACAAAAATAATAGATATTGAAATATAAAATAGTTTAGTAAATAGCTGGTATCGTAAATAGTTGGTGTCGTTGAATCAGTTCAAACAAATGTGCAAGTCAAAGATAGTAAATATTGGCAAATAAAATAGTGTGGTAACAAAAATGACATAAGTGTGCATTTTTAAATACAAGTGTATCAGTTCACACAAACCTGAAAGTCAAAAATAGTTAATATATACACAAAAAATACTTTGGTTAACAAGGCTTTCAAAAACAAAATAAGTCGTCATATTTTAAATAAATAATTGGAGTTCAGCAGACTAACAAATACAAGAAACAATTAACAGAAATGGAAACTGGCACTCTACTGATTAAACGAAAGCATTGCGCAAGTTTCTATTGTAGCCTCTTTCATTCTGGTTCGGCTGTCAGTCAGTACCAAATTATACTGACTGAAAAAACGCTCGGCGTCAACACTATTAACAGGGGCCCAAATTGTTTGTAGGGCTGGCCCAGCAAAGGCCGAGTTGGTAACTTCCATGGCCATCAACATCTGAATGATGTCACACACTTTACCTTCACGCACTGTGGTTCCCATCACTTTGTGAAGGTAAATATATCCTTCAACACACTTGTCGCTGGTCAGCTTGGAAAATAACGGTATCACTTCAAACTGTTTTCTGACCGGCTTCTCGTCTGGTGTCAGCGATTGTGCAGCAATCGCATGGTTGAAGAGCTCTCCGCCTGCCTTGAAAATGTTGTTGGTGGTGCATGGTGCCATGTGTTTGGCCAACTTCATGGCGCTCTTCTGTGCACACCCGCACAACAACTGCTTCAACTCCCCCCGCTTAGCTACACTGGTGATGCTGCCCAGGAGAGATAGAGTTCTTTCCGAGAAGTTTCCATTGGGCAATCGCTTCAGGACTGACATCAGAGCTTCCAGCTCGTACCAGAGCAGATGGGCAAATGGGAATTTGGAGCCTTCAAGCTTATTGATCAGCTCAACGAACATTTTGCATGAGTCCACAATGAACACCATCTGCCGTTTGACGGATTGCCAGGAGACCGGGTCCCTTTGCTGCTCCAGCAAATATTCCGCACTTGCGTTGTTGTTCTCATACTGCCCCAGAAACTCTATCAGAGCATTCGAGTAATCATTCAGATAGAGCACAGAGTGGAACCAGCTGTTCCACCTGGTCACTACTGGACTGGGGAACAGTATTGATGAAAGGTCTGCGTGTTCTTCTTGGCGAAAACTAACATACGCGCTTTTCATTTTTCTGGCGTTTAAAGACGCCATGTTAACTTTCACAACAAACTGGTTCAGTGCTTTAACTCTTTCATGAAAATATCTTCGACAAGATTTACTTTATGAGCCCAGCATTGAAAATGGGAGCAAGTGGTCACCCACCAAAACATTCAGAGCACCGAAGCATGTTTCCATGTATCGAGCCGAGTCGGAATAAAGGCCCAGGATGTTATTATACTCACTCCCGTATTGAGTGATGGATCCATGGATGGCCTGGCAGACCGTTGATCCGGTCGCCTTGTCGAGGAACAGGCAGTTGGCCAAGAAGACATCCTGCGTAGAAGCCTCGGCAACAGTTCGAAAGAGGATTGCCAGCACACAACGACCACGGGAGTCAGAAGTTTCTTCAACCACGATGACGATGGGCACACCCTGCACCTTCTCTTTCAGCTCCAGCTTCATTTCTTCTCCAATAGGCTGGACGAAGTTTTGTCGTAAATTTTTTCTATAAGGTAGATCTCTAAAACCAGGGATATGCCTGAAAAAATGAACAAGAATAATAAAATATAACATTTAAAAAAATCATATCATTCCAATGTGTAATTCACGGCGCTGGAGGAGAGGGAAAGAGAGAGATAGAGAAGGGGGGGGGGATAAAATATCAAACTGAATGCGCACAATTCTAGTTCAATTGCCATGAGAGTGGTTGTGAACAAACTTACTTTTTCAAGTATTCGCGCACCGCTGGATGGTCCAACTTGTTGATTGGAATGTTTGCCTTCAAGCACATTTTAGCAGTATCGTTGATGAAGACCAATTTTTCCGTCTTGGCTTTCTTCTTCTTGTCGCAAACTTAGGTGATCGAAAGCTGTCTCTTGAGGCCGTGAGTTTTTTGCTCCTCTTTTCTCCGTAAATGGCCTGCACTTAATACGTGTTTATTTAGGCTGTCTTTCTTATCCGACTCTAATCTTATATTGCAAATTCCACACATCAGTATCTTGCTGTCACTCACATAAAATTGGTCGGCTTTAAATTGACCCGCACGCTGTTCAACAGTAATCGTCTTGCCACGACCCATCTTGAAAACGATTGAGGGACAACTTCGCGTCGTGCTGTGAGTGCTATGACCTTGGCCTGCTGAAGGTCGAGGAGAGCCCTGCCCTGTAATTGGTTTGTTGGTGTGGAAGAGTGGGTGGGTGGGGGTCTGGTGCCAGACAGCCGTAACCCTTAGAATTTCCAGAGAGAGTGCTGACGCGTCAAGACAGAAGTTGGGCTTTTGTAAGGATTGGTGAAAAGGGGGGGGGGGAGGGTTGGTTGCTAAGCGATGACTAACGGAATGTGGCGATTAGCCGGATGGGCTGTGGAAGGCACAGGATGCAAGTAAAACCCGAGCTGAAGCACACAGACGAGTGAAACTCAACGATTTTTTAATCACTTATTTCTGCTGAAAAGCATCGTTTTATAGAAATTCTCGGCATTTTCAGGGAATTTGCGTCTATTTCACTAAATAGAATAATTTAGTTAAAATACTCCAAAATCACGTTTTTCGCGTTAATTCGCGAAATAAAAATCGCTTTAAACACTTTCAAATGTCATGAAACGCAAAGAAAACTTATAAATAGGTACCCTATTTTCGACCCTTTTATTTATTTTCGCGTTTTTCACAAAAGCGAATTTACCCTAGCTCTATGTATAAGTCGTAGACAAATACTAATGGAATTATACTCATAAATTAAATAATTTCAAAAAAGTAAACCCTTTGTGAATATCTCGACTAAATAAGAACTTTCCTTTCCTGTTCTTCAAAACTGTGAACTCGTGAAATAGTTAATCAAAATCAAAGCCTTTAATACATGTGTGTAGGACCATCTTAGACATATATATATATCGGGTGAGCTTTAACCTATGTTACAAAGCTAGGAGCATATTCTTTATGAAAAACTAGGAAGAAAATGTGTATAAAGTTTTGCTCTGAAGTAATTACTTTAGGCCTCTATTAGCCGAAGGCAACATGTTACGCAACCAGTGAATTCGTCGGTGACGAGGTTTTTTTTATGTTAAGTCACTGGTTGCTTAAAAAGTTGTGAAACGTACTGAAGTCAGCTCAGTTGAGAAAATGACGTCAAATGAAGAACTTCTTCTCCTAGCTTTAGTAATCAAAGAGAAGAAACGGAGGGTTTGGAAAATTTGTAAGCATCCAACATTAGTTTCTAGGCCGAGTAAAGGTTTATATTACACATTATTTGACGGCTTATGTGCAGACTACAGTAAATTTTTCAATTACTTTCGTATGTCTAAATCATCTTTTTATGAGTTGTTAAGTTAAATAAAAGGTGATATTACTGGAATCGACACAAATCTGAGCAAGTGTTTTCCACCAGAAGAAAAGTTGGTTCTCACATTTACATTTCATTATATTGTTTAAGGAAAATCAAACTTGATACTGTTTCTTGAATTATTTTCTGAATATTGCAAATGTTACGTCATTTAAACTTCTGTGATTATTAAATAATTTATTATTGACATTTTGTAAGATTTTTTTGACATAAGCAAACAAAATACCAAAATCCACAAAATGTGATCCTTATTGTAAATAAGTTTAAATATTTTGTTTAATATTAAAATACTGCAATGAAAACCAATAACTTTGCTTTACAAATATCAGTTTTAGGTGAAAAGTAAGTTTCTATGTTGTACTCTATAACATTTTTAATAATGGGTAGGGCCTAATAGCCCTTTGGCAAAACTTAATTTTTATAATTATTATAATTAAATTTATAAAGAAGTAGAACATGATTAAACAAAACACACGTGTAAATACTTAATCCTTATATTATGGTAAATATTAAACAAAATTAATTGAATTAAAAAAGGCACAGAATGTAAAAAAAAACTACAACACGTGATGATTACTCATATGTCGGAAAAGAAACATAGTCATTCATTTTTGACTAACTATTTTATGATGGATGAGGTGAAGCCAATAGTGACTGGGATGTTTCTGACAAATGATGATTTTGAAATTGTTTATGAGTTTGAATTGTTTGAGGGGGTATTAGTTGAAAGCCGGAAGAAGGAAATTGTGATGTGGAATTGTGATTGGGCGGAATTTGTTGATTTGGTATTTGTTGGAAACCGGAAAGAGGAAATTGTGATATGTGATAAACTGGGTATGTCATAAGTGGCCCACCATGGAATGGCCATTGTTGGTGAGATGGAGCTTGAGCCACTGCAATGGCAGAAATTATATCTGATCGCACTTAAAGTTTTCTTTCAACAAGAAAGTTTCGAAGTTCAGATAAAAGGGATAGAAGGAAAATCCAGTCTTCATCTACTTCATCGTTTACTTTCCCCACTTCTGAGTTAATTCTTTGTTTAAGAACTGTAATGAGTTCGTCATTGTCATTTGTTGCTTTATTCCGTTCTTTAATTCTTGGATGTGGACATTAAAGTCCTGATGCTTCAGTATTGTCGCACTTTTCACTATCATCCTCAATAATAGTGTCTGCTATCTCGTGGCTATCTTCATCCATGCTATTGGCAGTTTTCTTAGATATGGTTTCTAAGAAACGCAAATGATTGAAATACATGTACTGCTTTCTTTTAGTTACTTCTGAACCAATTTTTTGATCTTTCTTTTTTTGAAGCTCGCGTGTATAACAAACTCGGGTCCCCTTCCATTTCTTATGTAAGATTTTCACTGTAAAAAAATACATTTACATTAAATTCTATATACTTTAACATATAAATTAATAATTGTAAATAAACAATTTTATGGAATATAAATGCTTAATTTTATGTTCCAGATATTTGTTATCAAGTACATCAATTCGTGACTTGTACTTTCAATTCAGGATAAGCCAACCTTCGATCTCTGTCATCGTTCGGGAATTATGCAAAGATATCTGGAATCGTGTTAAACCAATCTGCTTTCCTGAATTGAGTGAACGATTTTGGCTAGAAACTGTGACCAAATTCTATGAAAAAACGAACTTTCCTCATTGTTTCGGCGCTATAAGCGGCACGCACGTAAGAGTTGTAAATCCTGAGGCTAGTGGCTCATTATACTTACTACAACTATAAAAACTACCTTTCTATTTTACTTCTAGCAACATGTGATGCAGCTTACAAGCTCATTTTTGTTGACATTGGTGCGTTTGGAAAATCATCAGACTCTTCTGTGTTTAAAGAATGCTTGTTTTTCAAAAAACCGCAGAACAACATGTTAAATATTCCCCCACCTCAGGGATCGTTTACAGAAATGACGCAGCCAAGATCGTTTGTGTTTGTTGCTGATGAAGGATTTGGACTGTCATATCACATACTCAGACCATACGCAGGGAAAAGCCTAAATGTTTAGAAACTAGTATATAATTATAGACTTTCTATAGCACGTTGAAACATTGACCAGTGGCGGCTCGTAGCTAAATTTATTGGGGGTGCTGCTAATACGGGAAGCAAAACAGTGCATTTTTTTACTTCCCAGCCGTAAAGCCAACTTTTCCGTTGGTATCATTCAGAATTAAAGCTACGAATATATTTCTTGTTGTTGCTTTTGTCTTGGCTGAGATATTAGAATATCAGGTGTTGAACGACCTCTTTTCTTAACTGTAACTTTCTCATGGAAAGATAGCTGTGAAAACGTAAGCTGTTGAAGTTCACTTACAGTCACATAACTTATTTCTTGGGGATGCAAGGTCATGGTTAAAGTTTTCTGTTAAATAAAAGAACCGAAAAAAAAATTAATCAAATAGAATAGCTGGAAGCAGAATACTAATCTAATTCTACACTATTCTGCACTTTATCACAGCCAAGAATATGGTACAGTAGCCCCATGGCTTCTTTGGTGCTGACTGACAGCTTTGAAAAGTTACCAGACCAAATTATGTATACCTACGCCGGACCAAATGATCTGTAAAAACATGTGTTTAGCAGCTGTCCCTTCTGACAGTCAAAATTTAGATATATACCTAAATGTTGACTGTCAAAAGTCAGCTGTGAGCTGTCAGTCAGCACCAAAGAAGTCATGGGGCTACTGTACATGGTTTTTAAGCCCAACACATGCTGAGTAAAAAAAAACTTCCTTCCCCCATCACGCCAGAGCCGGCACTGCGAGAGCAACAGTGATCTATCTACCTGGCAGTACCGCCTTCCTCCCCACCCCCTTCCTATATGTGCATGCGCACACAAGTCAAACACTACGTCACTGGCACTGTGAAGCGCACAGTTCCATACAAAGATTTTTGTATCATTTTCATAAACTGGGGGATGGCTACTGAAGTACTGACATTAAACTTAAGGAATATATATTTTAATATTAAAAATAAATAAATAACCAAAGAAAAGAGGACTAATTATATTAAATGTTATCGATAATATCAAGTAGAAATAAGGGGTGCTGCAGTTCCGCAGTGCCTATACACAAGCCGCCACTGATATTGACTGTACATTTGGTATTATTCTAAATAAATAGCTAATTTTTCATCGTCCTCTAAATGTTGATCTGACATTGTGTGAACAAATTATTCAAGTGTGCTGTGTACTTCACAATTTTGTAAGGGAAAGGGATGGATTTAAAATTGTAGATACTCTAACATTTGAAGGTTTGTTTGAGAAGCTGCGAGAAAATCTCCGTCGAAAAAAGCCGCCAAGTTGAGGGATAAGTTTGCCGATTATTTTTTTACCGAAGAAAATACTCTTCCATGGCAAATGGACCGCATTTAAATATAAAATAGCCGCAGCTAATGGTGACTTGTTGGCGATATTATGATTTGATTTATCTTTAGAATGGTAAAATCTCTTCATCTCAGAAATTGTTATTAATAAATTATAAGACTTTCTTCATTTAATAACCTAAGGCTGCGGTCACTTTGGATGCACGCTTGCGCAAGTATTAGGTTGCGCAAGCGTGCGCAAGTAGCTTGCGCGTGTACGAAGTGGTCACATTGGTTGCAACTAGGTGCAAGTAATCACTTCAGCGAGCTGTCAAGATGGAGTCAAGACGAAGAAGAATTTGTGTTGGAAAATGGTGTGTTGAAATTTTTAATGATGGATGAAGAGCCATTTAGGGAAGAATGGGTTAACGATTATTTTAAGAATAGTGATGGTGATGATGGAGAATATAGCGAGTTCTAAAAACTGAAATTCAGTGTATGCTGGCTAATGTAGACGTGATTCTGAAATGTGTGTGTTTCTTGCATAACATTGTTATTGATAGAGAAGGCAGTGCAGAAGTGGATAGTTATGTTGCACAAAACCAAACACATCTCCTTCGAGACTACCGGTCAAATGACGACTTGCGTAGATACAATAGAGCTACTGAAAAGGCAATTAAAATCGGAGATGCTTTTAAACACTACTTCAATACCAAATAACCCAAACATTGTTCAAACTTTCATAGGCTAACTACTAATAATGAAGCATAACTATTCAGTAAGTAATTATATCATTTTGTGATTTTTGTGATGGTTAAAACAATAATAATTAAGTTGAAATAAAAAAAAATCGCCGTTTTTCAAATATATCATTACTTACTTGGAATATCCAATATGGTTCCTATCTCCGCCCACAGTTTCTTTATAATGTCTCTGTTGCTATGGTTCTTATTAGAGGCATCCCAGATGGCCCTTCTTGCTTCAACGCATATTATTAGCATATCCATTTCCATCGTAAACACAAATACAAACACACAAGGACGAAACTATCACCTATTGAATTATTATTATTATTAGCACCGCGTCTTACTACCCGTTCGGGTTGTACGCACTTGCGCTAATGTGTAATGGTAGGGTGATTGTGAGATGAAATGGAGGACCTACAGTTTAACGTGGAATCCAAACCACGGCGGAGGCCTGGCATTCCCCACATTCACAAGATGTCTTGTCAGAGGTGAAGGAAGGGTTTGGTAATCAGATAAATATGTGTCGGGACCGAGGATTGAACCCCGGGCCCCAGCACATAAGTCTGACACCTTAGCCCTAGACCGCCGGGTCACCCATCACCTCTTGAAAACAAGGGAAATCTCTCACATCAATACAGCAAGCGTGCATGAAGAAACAAATTTATTTGATCCGCGGCAAGCTTTCACAAGCTTGCGCATCCAGTTCGCACTCAGTGTGACCAGCTCGGGCACGCGACCATGGGTTTAGATGGATTTAATCGAATTTTGTTTCTTCGTGCAAGCTTGCGCACGCTCGCGCATACAGTTTACTTGCGCAAGCTTGCATCCAAAGTGACCGCAGCCTTACACCAGCCAAAAATTCTTTATTTAAATCTTTGTACAATTTAAATTTTTAATACAATAATTTCATAAAATACTACGCTTAATATTAAATTAGAATTATTACTAGCTGAACTTAGCGAATAAATTCGCATAATGAATAATTTTATAATCAATCAATGATTAGATTCCCCACACTTTCGTGGGTTATGTCACGTGGAAAACCAACTAAGTTGTTCTATAAACGGTCTCAATTCAATATCTGTTTATGATTAAAAAATAGATGTTTCAATTTATAAAATGCAATGCATATCATAATGTGGTACTTATATTAGGGGCTTTAAAGCTCTTTCTCAGCAGCATAATCAATTTAATTTGCGATTTCTTCATTTTTTCCTAAAAATTTATTTATTTTCTCTAGTTTAAAACAAGCATATTAACACAATTAACAAACAAACATATGGTTTAGTAATTAATGTCTGAATATTTTATTTTCCTACAAAACCAATAAAAAGATAGAAAATTAACAAGTTCGGCTATAAAAAATATATTAACATTGATCAAATATCTGAAACTCACCTAGAACATTCTTTTCAGTCACAGGTTTGTCTTCAAAATCTTGAATGAAGGTCAGCTTGAGTTTTTCATTCTTATCGGAGTAACTCTTACACCTGCTGTCCCAAAGTGCCGGGAGCATTTTTCCACTTTGCAGATAAAATCTTCAGGGTTTAATTTATTTTATGTTAATTTCGATAAATCTTTCAGAATTTTTTTAAGTTTCCATAATTTCCTATACAAAATATATAGGCTACTACAACAATGAACACAAGCTACATATACAACGACACTCAGCAGAATTAACGCAGGGCAAGGAACTCTTGTGAAGAGCTGTTGGATGCGCGCGCAGGTGCTGTCGAGACACAAGTTTCGTCACCAGTGACTCTGGCTAATAGACTACATTTATTACAATTCCCCAACATGCTGTTGAACAACAAAAAGTTACCCGGTTATTTGCCGGGATAAGGAACCGTCCGTCACCGATTACTCGGTTGCGTCACTAGTTACCCTCAACTAATTAATATCTATATAATACAATGTCCCGCAACACAATCGGCTACCGGTGGCGTCACTGGTTGCGTAACATGTTGCCCTCAGGTAATATAGACCTAAGAGTGCGACAGTCCAGGCTCCAGCGATGTCGGTGCTGTCTGGATATTGGTGGCCGGAAATTTGAACATCTGCTATGATAAGACGTGAATGTTAGCACAAGATTGTTGTAGTGTTACCTACTATACATTGAGTAATAAAAGTACATACTTCTCTTCAGTTACTGTCCTAATCATTTGATACATTGTTATAAAATTGTTGTTTAGTCTTAAGTACATGATATTCAAGGGCTCATTGCTCTCTTGGAAATAACTTCAGAGCAATCTTTATACACACTTTCTTCCTAGATTTTCATGAGGAGTATGCTCCTAGCTTTTGTAACATAGGTTAAAACTCACCCATATATATCTTAGCTATAACGCGGCTTTAACCAGTGCTGTAATGTTTTCAGTGGATGAGCAATGGAAATGACCCAACATTCTATGAGAACTTCTAGCTCCAGTAAACTCACAGTTCCCTTCTACGCTCCTCCTCCATCGTGCAAGAAGACGAGTGCAGAGATCATCAGTGAAGCTCGTGCGAGTATAATCAGAGGTACACCATTGAGTGTAACCGTGAACACTTCTAAGATGTCTGCGACTATAAGGCCGATCAACACCAAGAGACCCTTCACACCCCGAGAAAAACAACGGACTTTGTTCGGCTCTTCCCGCAAGACCAGCTATCGTCCACCTAGCTCATTCAGGTTATTTACTCTTACTATAGTACTGTGGGCCTATCCCCGAGATGTTTCGAGTTGATTCCATAGCGAGATTGGTCGTTCACGTGACACAATCTCGAAACTTTTTCTATTTAGCTATTCTTGAAAAAAATTTCGTTACGGATTGAGATTTTTTCATTCGGATAGATCTCACTGCGGTTCTACCTCTCGGAATCGTCAATATCGCAACAGATAGTTCGAAAATATTTGTTGTTGGACAAAATGTAAAATGGCGTAAACATAGCCTTACTATTTGATAATAAGAGAACTTGAAGAATTTGAAAATGAATTTAATAGAATGCCACGTATATTTCGTGAACGCGAAGACGCTTTTGAGCTGAGTGATAAGAAATTTATTAATTTGTTCAGGCTTAATAAACGGTTTTATTCAAATAGAAAGGCATTCCATCCATATGCTGTATGTTATTTAATTTTGGCTTTTTATGTACCTATTAAAGTTATTAAGATATATCATACATGATGTAATAAGTTATACTAGTAATAGCTTTTTATTTAATCATTTAGCGAAACAAAGAAACATACATAAAGTGTAATCTGCTTTTGCTCTTTGCTTATTCTCTTCCAATCCAATTTTATTTAGACTTTATCGAGCTAACCTTAACCAACAAAAAATAAAACCGAGATAAAACGAAGATGTCGAAGACAACATTTTTGTTATTCTATTGTTTAAATGGCTGAAGGGTGCGTTCACACAGCTATAAAGTAAATCTCAAATCACAATTTTTGACACCGGAAGTTCGGAATTTTTCGCTTAATACGAAATTAGAAGACTCAACACGAATTGCGAGATTATTAACTCAGGAATGGCTACTTTACGGATATTAAATTACGAGTTCGAGTTAAACATGGCGAGATTCACCGTAGTAAGATAAACTCGCAACATCTCCGGGATAGGCCCACTGGTTACAAACTGTGCGGTGAATTCGTGGTCCATAATTCATGATAGGTTATTCGTCGCTATTCGCCAATAATTTGTGTAGATCATTCATCAAATATATATTCGTGAATTCGCGTTCGTGGTTATTAGCTCTATAACTAAACAAATCAAAACAAAGTAATAGCCACGAATGCGTTCGTGTGGATTTGGAATCATTCATGCAAGTTCATCGCATTTGTTAAATTCGTCAATTGGAGCGTCCGTTTTGTGTTCAGTTAGAGGCGAAACTTTCAGTGGAAGACATATAATAATAATAATAATAATAATAATAATAATAATAATAATAATAATAATAATAATAATGATAATAAAATAATAATAATAATAATGATAATAAAATAATAATAATAATAATATACCTTATTCACCGTAATAATAAAAATTCAACTACAAACTTCACCACCATAATCACTATTCATGGTCAAAACGCGAATGCTGACTATCAATGAGTTCTCCATTGTGGCAACGAGATTGTGCGAATAATCTATCACGAACTACGAACAAAAATTAGTGTGTAGGCCTGATTCATCACAAAGTGCTAAGAATTACTACGATAACGTATCAAATCATGGACCACGAACCATGAATACACGCATGGCCGGGAGACAGATTTACTCATACTAAATTGAATATCAATGATATGATCTATGAGGGAACTGTATGCTTACTATTGGGAAACAGCGTTTTCGAACTCTTGTTTTCTTGTGATCAATATTTCCTGAAGAATAAGATAAAACTTGCAATGCTGGTTCGATAAGGTTACCATTAGAGCCTTTTCAACCCAACAAACCACCTTCCAACTGAAAGTTAGGAGAACTGGCAACAGTTAACAGAGAGTGAAGATATATCTTGTTTTCTCCATAAGACATTCAAGTCAGGTAATTTTTGAAGGAATGTATTTTTTAAATTACTGTATATAAAGATCACACTACATTTAACAAGTAATTATTTATACACTGTGTAAATCCACAGTGAATATAAAAAATACCTGCGGTACAGCAAGACATAATTTTCAGCAATTATATTTGGTTAATATTAACAAACATTGTAATTATATAATTTAACCTTAAATGAAATATATGCTTGTTGGCGCTTAGTTGCTCCAAGACTTAGTGGGTCGGGCAGTATCATTTTAAAGTAATTTTTATCCGCCGTTGCTATGCACTTAATTAAAGAAATTATATATTTTAAAGCGTTTTGGTTGCGCGTTGGGCGCCAATTGTTAAGTTACGGATTTTAATATACTGTGATGCCACGCGACGGGCACCAATTTAAGTGTTACACGTCCACGATGGGCGCTAATTATGATGTTTTTGTTTAGTTAGCTGATATTTGCCCCGTGATCGGGCACTAATTAGAACGGTACGGTATTTTGTTGATATAATTGCCCCGCGATTGGGAGTCAATTATAAGGATATGGGTAATTGATGAGATAATTGGTATTTATAGCCCCGTGATCGCGTCAATTATATTGATATTGGGCTCTTTACGATGATGTCAACGTGAACATGTCCTACTGCGTACTTGTATACGGTTCTGCTATAAAGTTAATTGTAGTTATTACACTAATGAAATAAGTAAAACCACGATAATAATCACAAGATTTTGATCATTGCACCCTTGGTGCTGAAGATTTGATATTAAATGACACAGTTTTTTGTGAAATTACGGATTGCTTTTGTTTGATGATACACGCTCCGCGCTGTGAGTACCGTGTGCTATGCTAATTTATGTTACTGCTTTTCTATAGATTTATGTAACTATCACTGTTTTATTACAACGTTCTGTAGATTTATATTACCAGCACTGTATGTATTCATACCCACAAGCGGCTTATATATGACCTACCCCTTGCCTCTTGGACCCCTTGTTACCAGTGTCAAAACCAATCAATGGAAAGAGCCCTGGCGACAGATGTTGTGAAGGCTAGCTTCCTAGGAGCTAGCGTCACTTGCTCTTTTGGTAAACACTACGGAGTTGATTTTTGAAAGAAAAAATAAGTTTTATGGTTTAATCTATTGACATTAATTCTGGAAAGCGCGTGACTCTCCATGGATGAAGTCTTAAAAGGATATTTTACATACAGTTTATTGAAGAAAAATACCTTCATCCATGACTTTTTAAATATATTAGAGGAATCCAAAACAGTATCATTACAATTTTCAAGGAAATTTCATATTTATTCGTAGAAAGTTAATTCCAAATGAATTGTTACCCATTTTTATAAACATTCGTTCACAAAAGTAAATATTTGCACTAGAACTGTTCCCCCTTTCTTTGAATTCTACAAGCACAAAGTCGTCTGTTTCTGGATCACGATGAAGTTTGCCTAAGACCTCCTGTTCAGAATATGGCTCAGAAAAATTCATTTCACTAGAAGATTCTTTATGAGTGGTCGCAAGACAGCTAAATTCTTTTAAGATCATCCACTGCTTTGGGTTCAAGCTTTTATATGATTGAACTTGATAAAAAATAAATGGCGATTAAATGGGAAAATCCCGATTTTTTAAAAATGTAGATGCAATGTTCAGAGGGGCTATGGCTCGCGGATGTGCTTCTTCAACACACGAAGCAACATTGTAAATTAAAAATACCTCCCCAAGGGGAGACATTATCCATAAATTTAAAGCAGCGTTATAAAATACGTGTGGTGGCTTTAAAAATTCTACGTCTAATGGCTGTAGATTGTTATTGCAATGTGGTAGGGATATCAGCTGTCTCACCATTGGCTGTGCACAAATCAAGCAACTCAATACAAAGATGATTCTTGTGGCTATCCATAAGAAGTAGTGTAGGATTTTCTGTAGATGATTGGGTATGCTTGATGAAGTGTTTGATTACCTCAATACATTTCAATGAATTAATTCAGCTACCTTTTGTTGCTAGTCCAAGGGATCCGGGAGGAAAATCATTTACCATATGTGGTTTATAATGGACTTGAAGGAATATCAAGATGAGTGACACGCCGTCGCTAGATGCCCCAACAATACAGTATGTTGTGACAAGGATGCCACATTATGTGCTAGTAACTTTACTGATCTTTTTTACACCTTTCAGTCCCAAAAGTTTTTGAGACGATTGAACCGTCATTGTTTCGGTTTCATTCAAATTGTATGGACGCATGTCGGTACCAAAACTACAGAGTCAGGCCATGGTCACTTTAATTTGTCAAAAAATAAATCTACATTGGCCTTATTAAAACCTATGCCTAAGCTGCACCCTTCAGGAGTGCTTAAAGAAAACTCTCTTAAACGTTGATGAAATCCTTTCATACAAGCTTATGATACAGGTTGATCTGTGTCCCAACTGTCAGCAATAGCCAAATTATTTTTTATAAGTTCATATGCTAGTTGCCAACAGTCTCTTATGGAATGACCATAAAACGTTTTAGCACATTTTATTAAGTAATCGCAGAGAGACATTTATAGTTCCGTCAGGAAAATTGGTTTTACTTTGTAGTTTAGAGCCATTCTTGATGAAGCCTCATTTTTAATTTTTTAATATATCTGACTAATGTCTAGAATTTTACATCCTTCATGGCTGCAGCTTGGCGTATACTCCTTCTCTCTTCAACAGGCAGTTTTACAGCAGCCTCCATATCCTCTGCTGGTTCTTTTAATTATTTTATCAGTTTTATTCTTTCGGGGAATCTTAATTCTGAAAAATTAAAAATCCAACCATATATTTCAACATTTCCTATTACAGCTGCTATTTAACGTAAAAATAAAATAAAAAAGATTAATTATACCTCAACTGCCTTAAAAGAAAGTTGAATTATAAAGCCGTAATTACAATAATATTTGGAATAATTGTAAAATGAAGCCATTATTTAAAAAATATATATATATTACTGAGAAAAGTGAGACACAACATGTCGATAAACAGTACGACTGTCTCAGTGTTTATCATGCGGTAAAGTGAGACAGTCTCACTCCCTTAAAATGTTTTGTCTCACTATTACTTTGTAACATCTTTTTGGAAATATGGCTGACACTTTAAAATACCAACGCAACATAACCAAACTTTACAACGTGGTTAGCCAAGTGCTTGTCCTAGCAGATATACTTGGTCTAAGATTTCTGTGATTACCTATTATAAATAAATGCACAATTAACAAGTAGATAATATTTTAAAATTTTAGCTCAACATCAATAAAGCACCATATTAATAATATTTTATTACCTTTGATATACAGACGTTTGAAATCAGGTACAGGTCACCTATATATCAAAACACAACAAACTATAAAGGACTGCCAGCCTAGCTATGTAAATTCCCTTAAACTACACCTGTCTCACTGTACCTACGATTTACCTAATATAATGCAATATGATTATATCAATCTTTTAGTAATGAGGGTATTAAAATTTATTTAACTTTGTATAAATAATAAAGTGTAACGGATCTCTACTTATGACATCAAATGTACAGTGCCACTACTCCTTAGATCAGTGGTTCCCATTGTGTAGGGCGTGAGAAGGCACTTACGGGGGAGGGGGACGTGGGGCAGTTAGAAAATAGCGTTAAAATACGTATATAAAATATTGAAGATATTTCTATTTAAATACTTTTTCCAAAGTAATTAAGATAATAATTTACTGCGGTATTGGCAACAGTGCCTGTCAGTTGTAATAAACTTGATGACCAGCTAAAAGTGTCCTTGCACATGTTTATTTCCAAGCTCGCAAGCCTCGGATTCACCCCTTAATTCTCCGATCTACCCTCTCCTCAAGCCAAAGGTTCCCAAACCTTTTAGAACAAAGGAGCCCTTGCACCAGAAAAAATACATACTGGACACCTCATATATTTTACAATAATATTATGAACATTCAATTACGACAGTTAAATTTTACAAGTATAAACGTATAAAACAAACAGAAAACACATTAAATGTTCTGGCTGCGCCATTGACAAATGTCCTGTATTCAGATTTGAAAAAAATTGCCAATCCTAATTATTGATGCTATTTTGTATTATGAAAAACAAATAAAGAATATTATAAAATTGCCTCATGGAGCTGGATATAACTAGAAGAGACTAAATACTAAGCGGAGCACAGTTTGAAAAACTCTGGCATAAGCTACCATTGCAGATATGTGCAACACCACCGAATCTTCAACCCTGACTCTCATAACAAACTGAATAGCGTTGTCGACTTGAAGTGGAAAATTATTTCCGGTCTGCTCTGTCAAACATCAAGAAACATCAACATCAAGAAATGATGAAAACATAACATTACCAACCACCTCGATAATCTTGCCATTTTTTATACCATTATCCTGCCAATGTTATATTGATTTTTGTATAAAATAAAGAAGTGACTAAAAATCCCCAAAGTCACAGCAAAGGGGANAGAAATTTGATTAACTACCAAGGGGGGGTGCCAGCTAAAAAATGTTGGGAACCACTGACTTAGATGTTCACCCCTAGTTTTGGCAATCTGGTCTAACGGTCGTTCAGGATTGTCTAAGGGAAAGGATTAGGCAGAACCTAATTAGACAAGAGTAGTTTGGGTTTGATGTTTACGGCACGATACTCGTAGAGATAGTACAGAGACAATATTGTGGTGGTGATAGTCTTTAAATAGACAGTAATTGAGAAAGAATCAGCTTAGGGTTTGAAATATATGGTTGGAAAACATGTTGGTTGTTAATATTAAGTAGGCAGTTATAACTGGCCCTCAATCCTAAAGTCCTTACTCGTGACTTACTTACGTCAATCGACTTGAAACAACAACAGCACTTTCTTATGGCCTTATAAACTAAGCCCAACTTTATCAAACACACATGGTGCTAAGAACTTGTTCTAACAAGTCAATCTTACTAGTCGGAGTCAAAAGACAAAACATTAAACAGAAGCCATAAGAGCTTTGTTTTAATCTCGCCGTTATATCGTCCTAGGTGGATGAGAGCGGAGAGAATCACGTCAATGTTGTGTTAACTCTGGACGAATCAGCAATGAGCCCATTCCTAAATAGTTATGTCGAAATGTTTGGCAACCATATTTGATTTGTAACATATTCATGACACAATTCATATTCTATTACAAAACATGAGCTGGATTAACAATTGACACTAGCAATAGTTGTTCAGGTGCTTACCAAATAATGAATATGCCACATAAAAGGAAATCCAGTAGGAATATTGACACTAATTCATTGAGTCAAACGATTAATTCATGTACAACCACCATGGGCGACATACCGGGGTGCTGGGCTCAAGAGAGGACTGTGCTACCAATGCTGTTTGATAAATACATTATTATAAAAATCAACATTTGATAGTTAAAAGGTTCTTAATTTATTTTTTCTCTTCAAATCTTCGAATTCAAATTTGATGTTCATTAAGCCTACAGCAAGTAATATAGAAACTCGTCCATCATGTATTTCTTGGGAACAGGTTAGATCCGGATAGTCTAAATTCAGGATAATCCGTGATTTGGGGTTTTTTTCTCTACTAGGGATGCAAAAAAAAAGACATACGCAATATGTCGAGGAAACAAGAACTTTATTAACAGTATAATGGATAATGAGAAACAAGCTGTAAGTTTTTTGCTATACAGACAGAACAAGGACTACTAGGCCTAATTGTTTAGATAAAAAAAATCTACGTATTAACAGAAACTGTTTTGCTACAATACTGTATTTTACAGGTCATAGCTGTGTCATAGCTTTTAAGTTAATATTAATAACACTTTTTTAATGTAAAATGTGTTCCGCTTAGATCAGAATTTTGGATAATCGCAATTTGGATGAACGGATTTTTATTGTATAGTCATAAATTCATTTTTTTTATTGTTGAGGTTAAGACGGTTTTTTGTTCTTTTCTACCCTTCCTTAACTCTTCCTTAGTTGTGGAGTTAACAATGACCTAAATGGAACATTCTAGGACAATTGTATATAGAAAATATAACCAGCCTCGTAGTCTAGTGATCAGAGCTCAAATTCCCTGACTGCTCATCTAGAGGTCTCGGGTTCGATTTCCGGTTGGTACCGGGTGAATTTTCTCCAAAGGGGAATAATTCCCATGATCACCAGTGTTTGGTTAATTAGGTTTAAGTTAGCTTAAGATCTTCATTGGCTTCACCCCGTCATATTCACTATCATCATCACCTCACCTCATCGGGACGTGGAAAGAGCCACCACGGAAAGGATGTACGATTAACACATCTGGGCGTCTCCCGGGCAACAGTACTTAAGTACTGGTTAATTTTTCCGCAAACTGATCTACAGTCTTTGTATGTATCCCAGACACGGCATTATCTTAGCCTTTATTCAACACACTTAAATATAGATTGTATATAATATACCAATGGATTCTTACATTGAACTAATTTAGTATTATTTTGAAGAGTATGGCTGACGCCAGTTTCAAAAGAAAGAGAATGTGACTGTAACTAGGTCAAGGTTTTTCTCCCAACATTAAGAGGGCGTTTGTCTATGTCTACCTTTAATAGCTATTGAATTAATAATTATATCTCGACTAAACTTGGAGCAAATGGTCATACGGGTTTGAGTATTGATCATACTTCGGCTCACTATTTTGAGGCCAGTCGTTTTTAGGTTAAATAATATCTACCCTTTGGGGATTGTTTGGAGAAGATGTAACACCATAAATCATTTAGTTAAACGTATAAAAATGAGTATAATATTAACAAGTGTTAAATACTTGAATAATATGTTAAAATTATTATGAAATATTTTGAAATGTAAAAAAAAGAATTAAACAAATTCTAACAAAATTTGATGATCATATTGGCTATCTTGTATCATACATTTTCCTGTAACCATATTCTAATTTGATTCAGTCCAGCCTTGACCCAAATCTGAATAAATTTTATCTGATTTTAACCAAGCTCGGTATAAACATTCTTATTAGTGATTCATTGATCCATAGCTGGGTATACACTAAGAACTTGTTCAACAAACAATTACCGTGAAACTCAAACATTTGAATGTTCACCGAATTCCAATAAACACGAGTTTTGTGGGTTTGCACAGTGTGGATGTATTATGATATAACTAGTTTATTGTGTGATGCTTCATCTTCTTTTGTAAGATGTGTTCGCTGAGAGAGCGATTATATTAGTATTTTAGCCAGTTCAGCGTAGAACTCGGCCACCTCCCTGTTACACTTTATTTGTGTCTGAAGGTTTATTATAGCTATGATTGAAAATAATTATATACTTGGCGAACAATCTTAGTCAAAAGAGGAGGTAGTGCATTTAATTCAGTTATATGAGTTAAATAAAATTTTGTGATACTGTAAATACGAGGGGTATGATTACAAACTGAGACGTCAAGACACGTTTCAAATATTGCTACGAATTTAGGAGTGTCAGTGGATGAGGTCGAAAATAAAATTTAATTTCTTCTTTCCCAATACCGCAGAGAAAGAGAAAAACATATCTTACAGGTCACGGATGGCGACCTCTGAAAAAAAAAAGCACCATGATATGCATACTCATACTTCAAATTTTGTAGAAAATAAGAACATTCCAAGGAAAACCCGATACAGTGTGCAGAGTGAGTCCTGTGAAAGTACATGTTTAGAATAAGACAATATTTCTGAATTTGCTGCTGTCACTGAAACATCCTCAGGTGTCGGGTCAGGTTGTCCTACATCAAGAATAATGTAATTTTCAAAAATCGGGCGAAGAAATGTAAATGTGAAAGGCTGGGAGAGGCTCACAGCACAGTGAAAAGTGTTTGTTTCTCTCGAATTAAGTAGCCAAAGGAGAGCGATGAAATGTGAACATTTAACATATAGATAAACAAAAGTGGGTAGGTTTTTAAAAATGGTAAGGTGAACCGCACAGACTCTCTCTCTCTTTTATCTTAAAATAGACATTTACTAAAAACTCGTAAGATTTGTGAAACGAACTAATAGGTCTATACATTGTTGTAGGGAAACTAACCAAAGATCATATATGCAATAATATACACTGTTATTGACTTACTCTATGGCATTAGGAACACTGTTACAGAAAAACTGAGAAGAGAGAATGTGGTAGGATTGAAGAAGATAGAGTTGAGACAATGTTCACACGAATTTGCTTGGAGAGAGAATGGAAAAACATTCAGTAAAAAGCCCCTTCAGTTCACCTAGCCTGGATTCAAGATCCAAACTTCTCGTCACCGGCAAACCAAACTAAATGAGTTTGACGTTATGTCCGCGTGCCCGCCAGTGTGGTCGTTTATTCTAATTCACTCGATAAACTTTTATTTAGCACCAATTATATTACCCTTTATCAGTATATGTTATTAAGCAATGGTAAAGCATATGTGTAATATAAAAATATATTTGTGGGTAGAACAAATTTATTTAACGACTTCATGCAAATAAAAAACGAGGAACAAAAGTTCGAGTTACTGTTGATGGTGCTCCGGCTTGCATAAAGCTATGCATAAGTGTCCACGTTCTTGCATTTTTTTTAAAGTGTTGTATACTATATTTTATATATTATTTTTAGGGTACTCATACTTTCCCAAAATATTTCCTAGCAACCTCTTTGATTCCATCTAATTTTTTCCAAAGAAGTCCAACGTAAAATAAATTTAGTTTGGTCTTTATTTACTATTACAAATAAAGGCAAAATTATTTAAAAAAATATAAAGCAAGATAATGGTTTAGTTTGACATCTTTCCATTAAAAAAATAATAATTCAAGGATTACTAAGCCATTATATTTTGTTAGATTGAAATTATAAATTGAACATTTAAATATTAAGACAAACCCATTTCAGCCTGACATATTAACAAGTTAATGCCATTTCAGCTATGCCCAATTTGTCGTTCAGTCCTCAATCCAGATAAATAATTAGGTATTCTAGACCTTTTTCTGTTCGTATGACTTTTGAAATTATATGCATGAGCAAGCACTGCCTAATTTTTTAAAGTTACTGCTATATACTCGTATGTTTTAATGTTTATCTCTCAGATTAAACCGTTGTGAATAAATGGTCTGCCTTATTGTTTTACAGCTTGGGCTACTTGCAATTTCAAGAGCTGGATGCTGGAAACAATACTACACCCCCCTTTAATGTGAGGAGACTTAATCCCCTACCCTCACCCCCTCGCTCTTGTTCATCCCTCAACAGTAATTCATCCAGTCTCGAGTTCAACGCTTGGAAAACTGCGTTCAATGAGGAGATGACTTGTGATCCATTGGAGCATGCCGGGCAGATACCGACAAAGACAGATGAGATGCTCACCCCAGTCAAGTTTAGGCTCCCTTCTATCAGCACTGCAACAAAGCACAGCAAGAGAAAGTTCCGGGCTTCAGCATCTCTTGACAATCGTAAGGCATTGACTCTATTTTTTTATTCTTCGTACAAAAGTTATTAGAGATTTAGACTAGTTAAATAGTTGGGGGAAGAGAATAGTAGAAACTTTACAAACACAATGGGAATATAAATTAAAACTACAAATAAGAAACGATGAATTAATTAATTTGGTATGAATTGAAATAATTTGAGGTAATGGACTAGAGTATGCGATTATCTTAGTAAGACTTGCTCTATTTTTGATGAAAGGATGAGTGTCTTTGTTTGAACATATTAATGTAGAATATAAGTATAAATCTGTAATTAATTAAAACAAATAACTTTAAGAAAACACTAAATTATTTACTTTTCCATTTAGTTCCTGAAGAATTGGAGGGCGATGAAAATGAGTTAGTTACTTCAAATCCTGACACTTCTCGTAAAGAAGCCTCTCCCATTCGTAAAGCTTACAGCAGTCCTGTGCAAAGGACACGTAGTGTGTTCAACACAGAACTGGACAGAGATTTATTAACTGATCTTAGAGTCTCTAATCCACAGCCTTCACAAGTTAACAAAAGATTACTCCCTCTTGAGAAGAAAACGCCACAAGATGTTGAAAATTTCCCACAATATAATGACTTGCCCGGAAACAGCAGCAAGATAGCATGGGAAAATGATACAAAAAAATATAAGCTGAGTGTAGAACTTAGAAAAGATACGGCGAGCTTGAATCTCACCAAGTCCTCTGTTACAAATACAACCAATGAAAAAATTAGAGTTAACCAAGGAGAAGTAGATTTTAATGATGGTGTGAATAACAGTAGCTTGATACAATCTAACTTGAAAATTGAAAACGATTTTAAAATAAGTTTAACTGAAAATTCAGAAACCTCATACATGCTTGCCGTATCTTCAACAAATAATCTTTTAGAACCAGATCTATCTGAAAATAAAATACTTGGTGTGACAAACCGTAAGGTTAAAAAAGGGGCATCTCATTTTTTAAGTTCAACTTCCTCACAATCTCCAAGTAGTATCAAAGAACATGAAACAAGTCAGTTTGAAAAATCTGACAAAGAAAATTTGATGGAAAACTACCAATGGAACAAGCAAAGAAAGAGTGTTGATAAATATTTGACCGAAGGCTCTTCTGATAAACTATCCTGTCACAATTCACAGAAGGAAATCGAAGTTAAATTTAATCCTTGTAAAAGTCATGAAGACAATAAAGTTGGAAATTTGGCCATCGGCATTGAGAAAACTGGACAAGAAGAGAATAGAGAGTCAGTTCAGTACATTTTAAAAGTGCTGTCTGGCATACCCGCGAATGGTAAGTGATGTGCATTGTAACTATTTGTATGACTATTGGAAAAATATTGAGTGTTAGGACACTCTTCACTGCTCCCCTCAATTCATATCTCTGTAGATATTTAGGCTGGTAGCAATACTTGGACTATCGTTTTGACAAGGTTTGATTCCAATGATAACGTTTCATTTAACAAACATTTAGCTGTGAGCACTAAACTGTTTCAATAAATATGAGAGCTAAATACACGTGTTGATGACTCAACAATAGGGTCTACACTTTTTAGTAATTAATCACACATAATATTGAAATGTGAAATGTGGTAGGTAGGTATTATTTTGCAAGCTGATTGATGAATTTTGAGCAATCTGATATCAAACTTCTAAATTTGTAAACAATAAAATATATTATTATTATTATTATTATTATTATTATTATTATTATTAGCACCGCGTCTTACTACCCGTTCGGGTTATACGCACTTACGCTAATGTGTAATGGTAGGGTGATTGTGAGATGAAATGAAGGACCTACAGTTTAACGTGGAATCCGAACCACAGTGGAGGCCTGGCATTCCCCACATTCACAAGATGTATTGTCAGAGGTGAAGGAAGGGTTTGGTAATCAGATAAATCTGTGCCGGGACTGAGGTTTGAACCTCGGCCGCCAGCATAGACACCTTACCCCTAGACCACCAGGTCACCAATAAAATATAACTATTGATATTAGTTAAAGTAACATCTTTATTTAACATTAACATTTAGCTCAACTAAATCAAATTTGTTAGAATTTTTAAAAACTACCATATATTTTAATCTAGGTAATCTTAAAAATCAGTCAATATTGTGATAAAAACAGTAGGATTTTAATAATTACTAAAAAATAAAAACAGCCCCTCAATTATAAATTTTAGATTAGTTGCTTAGCCAGTGATCCCCAAAATACGCTGATAGCTTAGTGAAAAATCAATTTACATTAATTATAATAAGACATATTATTTCAAACACATCTTTTTAATAAATATTTATAGTGTATTTAACAAAAAATAATTTGTGAGAAATGATAACTTAAATAGGTTTATAGTTATCTTAAGGTACATTATTTAAAATATATATTATTCAATATATCTACAAGCCCTACAAGTGAGTGTGTATATCTCCCCCACCTCTTTAGTTAAATGATATAACACCACACTACATATTATACAATACTATATACACACATTGGTATTTACTTGTTTTACAACTTGGAACCCAACATTACGGGGATCTACGATGTTTTATTATGAAAACTCTTTTTTGTGTGTGGTACCTTCAAATGTTCATTTTAAATGTAATTTGCGCCTAACTTAAACTAAGCATATTCTACATGGTCGATTATTCTCTGTGTGAATAATATAATGGAACTAGGCTATATTATCAACAGAGTAAAAGAAATAGAATTTATTTATTAAAGATGAAGGTGTATTCAAGCTTGTTTGTTTCAGAAGAGAACAGTGCTGAAGTCCTATTTCTGCTAGCTAAGTTGTATAAGCTCCTGGAAGCTGACGGAACAATAGGAAAACCTTCCCCGAGTGGAAAAATGAAGTCTCAAGTGCTCAAAGAGTTGTATAAATTTGTAGAAGTATCCAATAACAATTTGCTTTTACAAATTGCACGAATTATTCTTGCCGTAAGTTTGAATGTTTATGTTTATAACAATACCTCAGTAAAATATATATATATATATATTATTTACATAAGCTTTTTGACATCTATTATTGTTTCCAGCCTATGGTTTGAGTCAGTTTTCAATCCAAGCCATATATTTTACACTACCAGCTTGCTAGGCCTGTCGTAGCTTCACATACCTTATAATCTAACTTGAGACTAGATAGAACAGGCGCAACATCCAGTCCTCCCTCAGCCGTTAATTCATCACTGTGAAAGGGTAAACCCACACTTCACTAACGGTAAATTCTCGGCCATACCGGGAATCGAGCCCGGGACCCTAGTTCAGTAGACAGAGACGCTACCGACTGAACTAAGGTGTCTGGATTACAAGATGTTTATTCATATAAAATATATCTAGAAAAGTCGTGTTTTAGAATTTTCAAAGTTTGTTTGCTAGACCAAAATTAAATTTTATTTCGTTATATAGTTGATATTGGTTTTTTCTACCCTATCCCGAGGAAAAATGTATTTTGTTTTATGATTATTTCCCTACATTAAATAAATGGTGTCCTTATAGTACATACCACTTCACCCATAAACTAATCCTGTGTGTCAGCTGATGTGTCTGCAATTATTGTTGTAATTGTTCACATACAAATTGTACACTTAAGGCATGTTAAATAGTGCACCAGTTAGGAAATTCGTCCTTTACAATAAGGCCGCTGTGCAAGGATCACATTATGTTTATTAAGTTGGGTTACAGAAGCCATTGAACAAAATATTTGTTACAATTCTTGACTAAATTTGTGTTTTGATACTTACACAAGATAGGTCAACAACTGCCATTTTGACCCGCCTTGGTGGCGTAGTTAGCTAACGCGCTAATTTCATGTTAGCTATACTGTCGAGGACCGGGGGGGATTGAGGTTCGAATTTCGGCCGGGTGAACTGGGGGTGGTTTTTCCTAAATGGTTTTCCACTCTCCCTCCACGCAAATGTGGATTCACTTGTTCTAGATTCAACTTTCCCAATTCCTAACCCATTAGCGTAATTACAATTGTAGTATACTACTTTTTCGTATAACCTGAACGGGTAGTAAGACGCGGTGCTAATAATAATAATAAAGTATACTACTTAAGCGTATAGCCCGAGCGGTTAGTAAGACGCGGTGCTAAATTATAAACTGCCATTTTGCATGTAGTTTAGCTTGTTTGTATGTTAACTGCGTCGGACCTAGTCCACGAGTTTTGGATTAGTTAATATTGAGCCTGGCTTGATCTTCGCACCGTTGCAAGGAAATCCGACCCGGGCCAGCCTTGGTCATTAGCTCCCAGGAATAAATATCCAAAATAACTTTAAACGCAGAAAAAGGGCCTCTTTTATATATTTTTTGGACTAGGGCTCTCACGTAACCAGTCCATCCGTGAATGTCAACCACTCGTTTGAATCTAACCCAAACATACAACTACGCTAGATATCTTAGGATTATGTGTGCTGTAGTATTAGCTTATTCTTTAAGGGCTGTAAAACCTCCAAACACATATATACGCCTTATAACTATTTCCACTAAGCAACAGTGTCATGGTGCTGTTTGATGCCAGTTAATGTGATGAGACGCCAAGTAAAACAGACATATTCTAATATAAAACGAGCCAGAGCCAGATACAAGGCCAACGCATTGTAGAAATTAATTAAATAAAATGCAATTTTACTTAAAAAGTTCCAATAATTATAAAAACTCTGATAATAGTTTATTAATGCATAGGGGATTGTTTATACTAGTGAAATATCCAATTTTGGATTTTGATTGGGTGATATACATACCTTTGATTGATCCCCAATCAAACATATTATAGCATTGCAATTTGGAAACCTAAGTCAGCCAGTTACGTTACAAGCTTGTTTATTTTGAGTTAATCAGACGTTTATATTCACCACCATTCCAGTTTAATACCCTAGCAGCAGTCATTGCCTTATAAAAGGGATAAATTACCCATTGGCGTGATTGGCAGATTTGTTGCTTAAGGTGGGAAACATCGACTCCATTCCTGTGTTTTTTTTATATCCCACCATGAACATATTCTCAAAAGTGGAGGGTCATTAGCCCTTTAACCGAAACCTGGACATACCTTCACTTAATACCATAGGGAGGCCCTCCTTCCTATCTGGGCCACCCTTAGGGATGTGCAAACGATGCGGCCACACAGGGACCCATAATGTGCCCCTCCCCCCCCCTTGCCCTCCTCCCCGCACTTTCTTAGGTGACAGAGGTTAAAAACAAGTTGGGGCTGGAAGTTTTTTCTTGCGCGCTAATATAGTAGGCTCCCTGTATATGCGATCTAACAAATATCGTCGGCGTGTAAAAACAAATAAAAGCATAGTCATTCGGTTTGATTTATTGAACGAGGGATGTGGGCTCTTCGTTTTAACTCCACCGATATGCATTTGTCTGTCTGCAGTGGATATATCTCACAGTAACTTCTGAACATATTAACCGATTTAATTAAAACTTGGCACAGTTCTTTTTTTTACCCTTATACAGATCAAGATCGTTGGTGAAGAAATCAAAAGAAGGGTTGGGAAGAAATCAGCTCTTATAATTTGTATAAAACAATGACTTCTAGCATTAATTATTACTGGTACAAACTACTGTAATAACATTAAACAAAAATTAGGTTTTCTGATTTTTTGGGGGGTGGAGGGGAGGGATGAGTTGAGAGGGAGGCAGATAACGGGGGGCCCCCCCACAAACAAAGTTTGTCCAAGGCCCCAGGTCTGCTAAGAGTAGCCATACCTTCTGCCATTCCATCCTAACTTCAGAGGTCGGAGGAGTTGTCTATCCCCAAATGGAGTGGCCACTACTTCAATGAAGGTTCAGAACCTAGCCTTAAGGATCGTTGGGCATGTGTTACCTTAAATTGCCCAGTGGAGACTAACTATACTAGAACCAATGAGAACAAGGTGGGCACCCCAAACCGCTTAGTACCGGTAAATATTAGGCGATGGATTTATAAACATCCCCAGTCTTGACACAGATAGCTTTACAATGGCTTAGCCGTCAATTCCAGGTCAGTAATCTATACGCCCGTTATCATGGTTCGACCATGACGGACGTAGCATTTACAGAATCGATGGGCTGAGGATAATATTGTCATAATATGCATCGTTATTATATATAGTTAGTGTAGTTGAAATAAACTTAATAAAAGTTACTAACATAGTCATGGGTTAGCCAAACATAACCGAATCAAATAAAAGCCATCTCAAATATACAAATATAGTTTAAATTTTCAATAGCTTTAATGCATATACCATTTGTATCTACGTAGAACAAGGAAATGTACTTATATTCATTTAAATTATATTGATAAGATCCACATCTATTGGGTGATTTTTCTGGAACTAATTGGTTTGTTACTATCCTGAGAAGTTATATTTATACATGGGTTTGAATATTTGTTGAATTATTATTCTTAGAAATGGTTACAGTTTTTTTTAGATAATAACTACCCTTAAAAAGATGGCAAGCCCATATGGCTGAATTGTGCAAGAGAGGGAAGTTGCTTTCAACAGCTTAATTGTAGTAAGATTAAAGGAGTTGATAATGTATTTGGAATTTGGTGCATTATGGGTTCTTAAAGAGGTGTAACCTATTTTCTTAAAAACAGCTCAACGTTAAGAAAAAATACATCAGGAGAGAATCTTGTGACAAATAAAACATTTAGTTTGATTTTTTCGTATTTTATAGCTAAATGATCATAAATATGTGTTATTACTTCCTGTAACGAGCCATAATTAATCATTTTGCTTTGTCGGTAAATCTTGGTCGCTTGTAGCTCAGCGTGATTGTTTGTAGTTTATAGGTTTGAATGAATTGAGTTTAATGTATGAAATACTCCAATTTTGCATTTGAAAAACCTGGATAAAGGTGCTCTCAAAAGATTGCTGCCCAGATGATAAAATAGCAGAGAAATGTCGCTGTGGAATTAAATATTGAGAGGAGATATATTTGATAAAGTCAAATAATTTGTGATATTTTAACAAAAAAATAGTAATGAGAAAATACTGAACAAATTTGTAACCATTTCATTTGGGGTTTTTGCTGAGAAGAAGAAATATTAGATAAAGTTGAGGATTTGATAAGGGTTTCACCCCCAAAAGTGGTATTTATGAAATTGGTGCAATCACTACTTCTATAGGTGGAGACACACTTAATTTTATCACTTTCAAGGTTAAAGCTTATAAGATTTAAAGAAAATAAATACTTCTTGCGATCAAATTTATCTAACGCACAAAGTAAATTATCCTCATTGTCAGAAACCAGGTCCGCCTTTAACAGATGTGGGGCCATGGGCAAACCTTGTTTGCAAAACCCCAGTTATCTACTCCCACCCACACCTGCCCTTCCCCAAATAACTTTATTTGATTTAATATTATTAAAGAAGTTTGCATCTACTAACCCATTTTTAGCCGTATAAGGTATCAGGAAATGAACCAAAAGTAAGTACATGTAATAATGAATCCTAGAAGCCGTGTTTTTATATGTGTAAGTGTTGATTTTCTTCCCCAACGAACTTGATATGTATAAAGGCACAAAGAACAACTAGGTCAAGTTTAAATAAAATCGGGTATTTCGTTCAAAGGTTATCGTGAGACATATCCATCACAGACAAACAATTAAATGCAAATAGCTGGAGCTAAAATAGAGATCTTGCTTCACCCGTTCAATAAATCAAACTCCACGATCACGTTTTTATTTGTTTTTAAACTCCGACAATATTTGCTGGATTGCTTGTACAATAAGGGAGTGTGCAGGCCAAAATTTCCCACCCCGACCTATTTTTCCCTCTGTCACCTACGATTGTGTTTGCGTGAGCTATTGTAGACAGACAAAATTACGTTATTGTGTAGTTGCGAGTCCGACACGCGGGTGCGTTTGGTTGTAGACGGGCCATTAAGGGTGGTCCTGTCAGAAACAATAGTACTTTGTGCACCTCAGAAAAAAATTCAGTACTTAGAATGTAACATTATAAGCAAACATGTAAAATAGTTGTTTTTTTTTAGCTCCGCGTCACTACTCGTTTGGGTTACACGCTTATAAAATAGGTAAGGTGTGAAACACCACGCAAACATTTTCAGTTATGGTAAAGGCCAGTCTACAACCAACATACCCGATTGTCGGACTCGCAACTACGCAATCGCAAATGCAGTAATGCACTCGTAATTACGCTTTTATTAAATACAAAATAGACTGTCTACAATGACAAATTGATATTAATGTTTTAAAATGAGAAATAAATATTTAAAAACTATTTAAATGGTTAAATACACATGATTTTAATTGAAAATCCTGTATTAATTACTATACATTTCCAAGCGTTTTTGTCATAAACCAAATAACTTCATATTATTTGATTTTAGTAGTCCATCCATATTTGTTTTTTGATTGGCTGAACGCAAGCCAACGCAACTACATAAACGCAAGAGATGGACAATGTTCATCTCCTCCCGACAAGCTGGTCCCACAGTTCCGACATACGATTGTGTTTGCGTAAGCTATTGTAAACAGAGAAAATTACGTTATTGCGTAGTTGCGAGTCCGACAAGCGGGTGCGTTTGGTTGTAGACGGGCTATGACTGCAACTGTTTGTTTATTATTGGAACAATAATGTTACACGAGTCCACGCCTATTTTATTAACTATAGTAAACATTTACTAATGGATTGTAGATATTAACAGTTCTTAGTAGAACTGTGTAGCTTTAACCCTAAAACACCAGAGCCCAGAACTCAAGTTGTAATTCTACTTCCTGGTGGGTGTATTTCAGTTGCGAGTGAATGGCAGCAACTTGTCTGGTGTTTTCAAGCTGGTCTTTAAGGTTTCCCGCTCTGACCAGAACGACAAACTTTTCTTGGAGGATAATATACTGGGTGAGTAATCTTAAATAGATTTGAAAATCTGGGTACACAGCCTAATTTATTAGCCACGAGTAATGAAACAATAGCGTCAAGTAATTTTTTTTAAAGTTGCCATGCGGAAAAACTATATCTAGCCAGATAAACCCAGATCTGTGGTGGCTCTGGGGTAGATCTGGGCCAGATCTGTCATTTCCACACTTGTGTTGCTTGATATTTCGATACAGGTGTGTAAAATGGTTAACCTTTATGACAAATTCCGAGGCACAGAATTAATGGTTCATTAAGTTCTTTCTCTAATCAAAGGTTCAGGTTAGTAATTTAAATTCCCTTTAAAATAGAAACATGTACCAAGGGTTTTCTTAATTCAAATTATATTTCATGTACTTTTATTCTTGTGGCACTCCAACCAATAAAAATGAGCTAGTGAAAATATAATATACTAGCTTGCTTTGGCACTTCACACAATTTCTTATTTCCACCAAAAACTTATTTGCCTATTTAGAAACTAGAATTTTATTAATTGAGCTAGATTATCACAATGAATATAACATGACTGTGTATGCCTGTTTCAGAGTTGTTTGTGGAATCGTTGGGTAGTGCCAGTCCTCTCGAAGACGCAGAGGCCTGCGTATATGGCTATGGAGCCCTTAAATTTCTTACCATGAACAATGTCGTGTTGACAAGAGTTCTTCGTCTAGGAACACTTGAGCTAATAGTCCTTCACATGAAGATGATCAATTCTGCGGTGAGATATTTCTAAAGAGTGAATGATATAAAGAATGAGAAATATTGAATGAGAGTGAGAGTAAAATAGAAAGCGTTAAATAAAGAGAATATTAGAAATATCTCTTAGATGTCTCTAGTCTAGTAGTTATTTGAAGCTATTTAGAGATTTCTTCTCCTGACTTTTTATGCCAGTTAGATGCCTTTAGTCTAGTAGTTATTTGAAGAGGTATTCTCCGGAAAATTGTTGACAATAGAATGAATCTAGTCATTTGGAGTTTGATTTAAGGCAATTTTTCAGCTTCATATTTGATAATATCAGAGGATTTGAAATATATCTAGGGGTGGGGGGAATTTATTCCAGGGAGGGGAGAATTATTTCCAGGGGGCAGAGTCCCACACAGTTCTGCCACTCCTGCTGTCCACACATATTCTATATTCGGTAATAGGAGACTTCTCTCAGGCGTGTATTATTAGTCGTCTTTAATGTGTGGTGGTCATATCGAACATTGAATAGACGTGGATGAATAAAGCACGTGTTGACCCAGCCTAAGAGGTGTCTGCGCGTAAAAAGATTAAAAAAAAATGGTATACTTTATATGTGTTGTATTTTATTTCTAAAATTTGAACTTACATTTTGTTTTTTGTATTAATTTTCTAGCTTTCACAGGGGAGTCAACTGACCCTTTGCCCCCCCCCCCCCCCCCCGAATCTGCGCCTGGTAACAGATAAATAAAAGAGAGAGAAAAAAATTGTAAATGCCAGCAATATTAATCCCATTGAATGGGTATGCACCCCATTTGAAGATTTCTTATCATCGAAATAATGTTTAAATGTTTGATCTAAAATACGTCACTGTTCTCAAACTTATTTTAAATTTACCTCAAGCTTGTCCGCGGCAAGCATCACTTGGGGTAGGTGAGATCTCCTCTCATCGGGACCACTAGGAGGGAAGAGCTGAAAATGGTAGACCCGGGCATTTTGAGGTCACAGCTTGCGGTTAAACACCTACTAACTTGATAGTCGACGAATACAGTGAAATGGGATGGGGGGTGAGTTACTGGCTGTCATCACCAAAACCGCCCTACTCCTGCCAAAGCGTGGACACTGGACAACTGGGGTACAATTCACTTCCTAACGTCCCTGCCTATAGCGTTTCTGTCTAATAAAATGTTTCCCTGTTCTAAGTTTTAGTAACAAAGATAAGTATTTAAAGATGGTAACTATCACCTTAACTTTTCTGGTGAAATTGCCGTGGTACTCATAATCCTGACATTCTATAGTCATGAAACACACGGGCAAATTAGGCTCTTCTGTGATGCAGCCCAGATAGCCAGTTTCTGTGTCTAGCCGAGTGTTACGCGGGGCGCATTTTTTGTCGGGCTATAATAATTGTGTTCGCAAATCGCAATTATTATAGCAGTGTAGTAGTAGTGATCTTTACAGTTGCAAGTTAAGAATATGTATAATTTTATGACTGGTGGTGGAGGGAGATTTCTTACTTTATATCTTAGTTTCAGAAGCTCAAGATGACCTTAGAAATACACTTTTAGGGCTTAAATTTAAAAAAATTCATACCCCCCATACCCTCCCGCAGCCCTCCCCCCTACCCCGCCGCCCAAATGCAGTCCTCCCAATGTTGAAATCCACTAGCCACAATTGCTACGACGGGGCATCAGCCCAGCCCTGTGTACTACTACTTATAACAGAAGTAGTCCAAGGGGAGCTACCAGTCCGCAGGGACACACCAACACCCCTGTAGGCACTGACCTCAAGTAGACAAGTATGGATAGGGAGGTGGGAGACCAAGAGGAAAACCAAGGAACAGATGGCTGAAGGGAGTCAGGGGGAGTGTGGAGAGTCTTATGTACCAAATAGATCCAACCAGTAACTGGAAACTGTTCATGATGATTATAATGAGTATGACAATCTATTATTTAATTGTGTACAGTTCATATTTGTCTCACTGGATACAGTTTCAGAAACATGGATTCATAAATTTTCCTAAACAACAAATGTGAAGAGCTGAAAAAAGATAAATGTATCTTCTCCTAGTTCGTCAAATGAAGTGATTTGAACCATTTATAACCATACAAGCATTTTTCATATGACCTTTTAGCGGAGCGAAGGTTCCCGAATATCTGAGCAGACAAGCCACGCATTGTTTCAACTGACAGGCGCACTTCGTAATGTGGCCGGAGAAGAGTACATGTTCCCACATTTTGTTTCAACTGGGGCAGTAACTGAGCTCTGCCGAACCATGGAACTATTCTCCTCAGACTTGGACGTCATCAGCAACGTATCCAGAACATTCAGGTAACAGCTTATTCTACTACTCAAAATATTATTTAATCTTTTCAATTCATACGATTTTAGAACACAAACCTTAGGTGTATTATGCAGTAACATTAGACTAATCCCAGTGAGTGATACATTAAAAAATGACAAAACATATCTGGTCTGAGTGTCTCTCTATATATTATCTCAACTTTGTTCAAGATCCCTAGTTTAGTGCTAAAAATATTGGTAAAAGACACAAAACATATCAGTGTTTTTTCTTTCTGAGAAAAAAATTGATCAAATTATGGATTTCTATTAAATATATTCTTAGTTTTATAAAGAAAAATGTTAGAGTAATTATTGTTTTGTTTGTAAATGTGAGATATGTTTATTTATTTATAAATATTGTTCTAGTTTAACACAGTAGGGCCTACTTTATTTTGTACCATCATATTGTAATATAATTGTAAATGATTAGATCTTTATGCTGTACCTACATATTTTTGTATTTTTGTTTTCTTTTATTTATAACTTTAACTAGTGTATTTTTTTCTATCCAAAATTTATTTGGGACTACATTATAATACCCCACAGTAAAAATCATGTGGAAAATGGTGCCAGGCTCGTAATCTGGTTAATTGACTGTTGTACTGGGTGGCCAACTTTCTAGTCTCTAGCAAGTGTACAATGACCTGAAATGAATTGTATTTTGACCAACAGAATACTATTTAAGTGTTTCTAGAATTATATGTTTAAAAAATTAAAATTAAACAAGGGCTTAATACATAAGTGGCGATACTAGCTTTTGGGGGCACAATATTGATAAATCTACATATTTTTATAATACTAATAATTAGTGCATTGTTTTGTTTATTTTTAGCAGAGGCCCAGGATATTACTTTTAGGAAATATCCCAATATTGGAATATGAAATCATAGTACTATATTAGTAGTGAGAAGATCATACAGGTGACGCCAGTATTTTGGTTAAAATTTTAGCTAGATACATTGAAGTGATGGTTCTCTGCATATAATTAACCATCACTGTGGTTTTCTCATGATCTCTCTAAGATGATGTGCACTTCTAAGTTTATCAAATCTATTCCTTATATTAAGTTTTTGAATAAATTAGTTTAAAAAGTACCATAGTTGTTTGAAGATTTTTTAAACGTATTATGTTCTAAGAAGGCAGTGAAATACATCTAGATAGGGGGGGATTCATTTCAGGGGGAAAAACTATTTTAATAGGGCAGGGTCTAACCATCACTTATACCTTTGTCACTACTTACGCCATTATTTAAGAAGTGTTCCATATACATTTTCGAGCTTTGAGGGAGAAGGGGCTATGTAAGTTTCTAAATGTTAAACAAATTGATAGCACTTAAGTATCTAATCCCTGCCATTAAACTCCAGATAACTCCTAGAGCCATTTTATATTTGAAACTTTTCTTTTACTGTGGCAGTTGAGAAGCTGTACTCCCCAGACTAAAGCCCCCTGCCCCCTCCAGAAATGTTGGCCTGGCTACGGCTGTGTTTCAGTCTGATAATTATGATGTTGGGTTGATCCCTGTAAGATCCAATGAAAAATACACTAATAATATTAATATTATCAAAGATATAAATATATATGGTGCCTGGATCGTATATTATACGAACGAAAAATAAATACACCCAATATGTTACTGAGGACTTAGGAGCCTCTAAATTAAGAATAGCTTAATACTTTAATAATTTTAAAAGTCTTAAGCATGCACACTCCTGAATCCACACATTACCCATTGTTAATGAATTTACTTATGTATTAGAAATAAGGCTAACAATAATAGTGATAGTATATTGGTAAATCATACAATGTTATAATTGAAGGGCATATTTAAATTTTTTGTTCACAGCATAATTTCAACCCATGATGATTGCTGTTCTGCTATCGTAGATTATGAGCAAAGTTTCAAGGTTTTTGTTAAATTATTTGAAAAATATCCTGGCCGACAAGACGTTATGGTGAGACTAGGATATGCTATAGGAAATCTGATGGCGAAAAATGATGTAGCTCGAACAAAGGTAAGAGCTGGCTTAAAGTGAGCTTTACTATAGAAAAGAATAGATCCAAACTCAAATGCCTGGTTCATTTCCATGCCCTATTCTATGTATAGACCTTTCATTATCAGGTGTAAGCAGAGTTAAAATAATTAGAGTATTTTGGTACCGTAGATAGGTATTAAAACCTACACACAATGTTGGCCTTTAGGTAGAGATGTCAGCTGGAAACACCAACTTATTCAAGCAGATCACAAGTAATTTTGATTTAATTTTAATGCGCGGATGAAATTATTTAGTAAATACTCCAATAAACATTATCGAAAAAATGTATAGTTTCCAAATGATTGGTAGATAGGATTTTCTTTTGAAAATATAATATTTTGGAGAATTATGATCATAATTTTTTTCTTTTTTAAATGTTGCCTTGACCTTTGGGTGAATGTGGAAATGTTCTACCATTTGAAAGCCAAAGACTAAAGGTTTCTTTTAAACATAAAAAGAAGAAAAAAAAAGTATACATGTGCTTAACACGATTATTATGTCACCTTGGGACTAGTGATAGGTAAGCATATTATGTAAAAATATCAAACACAATGCAAGTGGTTGTCATTGTGGTTACTATAACAGTTCCCACTAAAAAGTATGTAGATAATAGTGCATACCGCTGATTTCTGACTGATTTAATTACTCCACAGTTCTTTGTGGAGGAGGGAGCTATCAAATCCATGTTAAATCTTTTAACTATTTACCTTGAACGAGACCTACAGATGGTTCGTACTGCAGAGAAAATTTCCAGCTCGGATGCTGGGTCAAACGGCTCTGTGGAAGATGTTATTATCAAGGTAAATTAAAGTGTTTAAGTATTTTCATGACATTTCTAATTATTGAAAAAAAAACAACATTAAATAACTGTTAAACATGTTCAAATTGAATATAAACTTGATTTAAAATTCAATGGATATTTTTGAGTCCTCTTGATTTTTATATAGCCGCATGATTGATACCAAAGTGTTACACTAGCCTTTTGTTTTTACATCCATTACTGTTTCCAGCCAGTGGTTAGTTTTTTATTCGAGTCATATATTTCCTACTACCGGTTGGCTAGGTCTGTCATAGCTTCATATGCCTTATAATCTAACTTAAGACTAGGACAGGCACAGCATCCAGTCCCCAGCTGTTTACTTTATCACTGTGAAAGGGTAAACCCCCATTTTAACAAAAATACATTTTTCGGCCATGTTAGAGATCGAACCCAGGCCCCTTAGCTCAATAGATTGACATGCTACCAATATAGCTAAGGTGTCAGATTACACTAGGATTTTATGATGGAGATGAATGTTCATATCAGCTAACATAATCATGTGCACGCTTGCACATACATATTAATTTAAATGCAAACAGTTAAACCTTTAATAAGGTTTCAACAATAAATCATCTTACCCGCTTTGGTGGCCACATGGTTTAAGGCGTCAATCTTGTAATAAACTAGGTTCCAGATGATGGGGAGATCGAGGTTAGAACCCGGTCGGGTAAACTTGAGTGGTTTTTCTATAATTGGTTTTCCATTCTTCCTCCAGGTAAATGCGTGTACACTTCCTCTAAATATAACCTGAATGGGTAGTAAGAGGCAGTGATAAAATAGTTATTTAATAACTCTTGTGGTTAAAGAAGGTACTAACGAAAAAATTACCAGCTAAGCTTTTTACATCCATAAGAATGCCTGAAATTATATTAGAATTTAAAAAATTTGGTTTAGTTTGGTGTATCCCAATGATTGATTTTCCTATGCTGTGTCAGAATGACTGATCATGGCAAATATATTCAATAAATGGTTTGGATGATTTTGTAGTTTAATTTTTTTTTTTTTGTAATTACTACTATCCAATTCAATTTGGCCAAAATAATAGCTAAGAGTATTAAGTCCTTTAACAAATTGAATAATGTATCCGAATAATTTCAGATAATCCGCATACTAGCCAATATGAGCATCAACCCGATAGTTGGTAGTAGTTTGGCATGTTCTTCTTACACTTCCATCTCCTCTGATTGCATCCAGGATAACTTCGGAACCGATCCTAACAAAAGCAAGGTAATAGTTTGAAAACCAACTGAATATTTGGAACCAGATGTTAGGATCTAGTAATCTTTGTGTGCTGAAAACAATGATGTTATAAAAAATAACTAGGTTTAAAAAGGGAGTAAAGCTACAAACATTGCAGAACTCTTTACTGCTGTGTGTGAAAGCCAACCTTATAAATAATTACTCTAAGCATTATTATTATTATTTGTTATGACAGGTGCATTCCTTTAGTCAGTGAACTTAGACCGCCAATGCATCATGTCCTCTGCCTCCTTCAACTCCAGATTTTTTTTCTTTCCTTCAAGTCATCCAATATTTGAATCCTCCTCCTTCCTAAGCTCCTCTTTCTCTCAACCTTGCCTTCTATGATGTTGTGTAGAAGACAGTTCCTCCTAAAGATGTATCAGATCCAGTTTGCTTTGTAGCGAAGAAAAACATCCAAAATAATTATTTACTCACCCACTCTTCTTAGGACTTCATTTGTCGCCTGTCTGTTCATCTGATCTTCTCAACTCTTCTTCAGAACAACATTTAAAAGCCCTCCAAGTATTTATTTTCCTTCTTCCTGATAGTTTCTGCTCCATACTGTGCGATTCTCCAAATGAGGCATTTGTTCAGTTTCTTCCTCAGTTTTAAATTCAACTTCCTGGTCAACAGTAACCTCTCCTTGTTAAAAGCCCCCTTGGACATGGCGATCTTTGACTTAATATATTGGTGCAGAAGGCATCCTTTGTCAGCTGACTTCCAGGTACTGCTCAATGCTTCCCAACTCCTGGCCATTCCTCCATTAAGCATCACCTTCACTCGCTGTCCCAGGCATAGTTTAGCAATCACTCTTCTGTCCCTCTGGTTGATGCCAATCTTCTTAAGTATTTCCATCTGTTTCTTCCATTTCACTCTATCAAACGCCTTTTGCCAGTTGATGAAACTAATGTAGACTTATCCCTTTAATTCCAGAATTTTCTCTGCATTTAATCCCAGCATCCAAAGGGATCTCTGGTTCCTTTTTCATTTTTTGAATCCAAATTTGTCTTCTTCTATTACACTATTTTCTGTTCCAGTTACCTGTTGAGTACTCTTGCCATGATATTTCCCATGTGAGATATGAGGCTGATGGCCCTGTGGTCATTGCATTTATTGGCTTGCTTCTTCTTTTTTAGAGCCACCATGGTTATGTCTAGAAAGTCCTTGGGCCATTACCCCGTTTCGTAGATCCTATTTAGAAGTTTTGTCAGAGCCATTATTCTGTAGTTTCCCAGTTCCTTCAGCAGGTTAGTTGATATGTCAACATATATGAAAATACTAAATCTAGTTGATATGTCAACATATATGAAAATAATCTAAATCTAGTTTAATTCTGGGTACTGGTGTGTCAATTTTAAGCGTATGTACTTTATGATGAGCGTGGATTCTTGTATTTTAGGCTCTGGCAGCAGACCTAAAGCAAATAAATATCAGAACCCCTTTGGTCCTATAGTGAGTAGAAATAAGACCAGTCAATATAACTCAAGTACAAGAAAAAAAAATGGTAGAAAGATACAATAGTATCTTATAAAGAAGTAAACTCCCTGCAAAAATGTCATTGAGAAAATATAGTAGAAACATGGTAAGAAAAACAGAAGGCCCTACCGGTATCTGGCATTTAACAAAGTTAGTCAAATTAAGGCATTGGTTTTTGATAAGGACATGTCGAGAAATGATTGTTAGCTTAGTATAAATGGAAAACTTTTAGAACAAGTGAATGATTTTGTGTATCTGGACAGAATGTTCTGTAAAAATGGAAGGATAAATGGTAAAATCGACAAACAAGTGAATGCATCTCAGAGAGTAGTTGAATGTATGTGGACTATTGCAAAGAATGAGGTAGTATCAAAAGAGGCAAAGATTACAGTACATAAATGTGTGTTAATACCAACATTGTTTTATGGTTGTGAAGCGTGGGTTTGTCAGGAAAAACACAAGAGCATGGTGAATGCGGTTGGAATGAGATAAATAAGAAATGTATGTGTAAAAACTCATATGGACAGAGTCCATAATGAATGGATTCTGAAGAAGTGTGGTTTGAAAGGGAATCCAATAGGTCAATGTGAAAGAAGTGTCTTAAGTTGGTTTGAGCATATTGAGAGGATGAGTATGGATAGAGTGACAAAACAAATATATGAAGGTATGGTGTATGGATGTATGCAGGTCACGTAAGACATGGCTAAATGTTGTAGATGAATATATGAAAAAGAGAAACATGAGTTTTAAGAATAAAAGAGCATGTATGACTCAAGTGTATGGATAATGTGGAAGCCAAGGGAGTATACAAAATAGAGAGAAAGTTAATGAGGGTTGATAAAGTACGAAGTTGTTTTTTTGAGCTATATTCAAATTTTCTTGCCTACCCCATAAGGGAATGACGTGATTAGGTATGTATGTATGTATGTATGTATGTATGTATGTATGTATGTATGTATGTATGTATGTATGTATGTATATATGTATGTAGTAATACTACTAAAATAGATTCATATGTCAACTAATTTGATATCCATCTGTCAATTTTGATATATTGTATTGATACATTAGCAATAATACTGATAATATATTAAAATTATTTAAATGTTGACCGCAAAAAGAAAATATTCTAATCTGTCCTTACTGCATTCTTACTTTTACTGGCTATTCAAATAAGAAAAATGCAGTTTCATTGATACATTGAAACTAAAGCTGTTCTTAAATGCTTTTGAGAGGTCGGAAAATTTGACAAAAAAAACAGTGGCGTCGTGTCAGCACTGATTGCCTTTGATTGAAGATATGTTATTATTTTATTTAATGTTTGTAAAAATATTCTTCTTGTGATCATCATTTAAATATAATTCAAGAATCAGTGGGTTTGAAAATAAATATCTCAGACATGGCAGTGACCATAACATGCGTGCAAGACATGCACTAGTCCATCTAATGGTGGTTGAAAGTCGGTATTTTTCCGACTTTAATCCCATTGCTCTAGCTAATGTATTTCTTATTTGTGACATCATAGATTTTGGAGGGGAGAGAAGGATAAGAGCTGCAGATGTCAGGTAAAAATGCAAGCAGGCAGAAGGTGATGACTAGAACCAAAGTCACTACCAGTCTCTTCCCCTTTAGAAACACTTAGGGATGGTGTGGCATGAAAGGGGAAATTAATATTGTTAAGTTACTGACCCTGTGCCTAGACATCTTTAAGCCTGGTATACATGACACAACTTCTTGTACATAAAGTTGTATAAGAAGTTGCAGCCTGAAGATGGCGTCTTGTGAACACCAAAACTTGTACAAGATCTGCTTTGCACAACTTATTGTATACAATTTTAGGAAATGGAACACATATTTTACCGACCATTTTTCTTGTACAACTTTTGAGTTGTGAACATGAAAACTTCATCTGCTAGACAGTTACTTAAAAAAAAATAGTGATTGTAAGAAAAGTTAAATTCTTGAAAACAAACAAATAATTATAATTGGAGTAGGATAAACCCCAATTATTAAGGTTTTCAACTGTTTTTAAAAACATTAAAAATTTTATTTTTTATTTTCATAATATTTAGTAGTGATTAAGAAATTATTTACATTAAATACCAATATTTTCCAAATATTCAATCATTATTTTTCCATAAAAAAGGCAAAAACGCGATTTTTTCTCAAATATCGTATGCAACCACAAATGCTGTGTGAACAGTCACTGGCTAAAATTTGTATGCAATCCATGTGACCAAGATATTGCACAACCTTTTGTACAAGAAGTTGTGTTGTACGTACCGGACTTTAAAATTTTGTGGCGTTTATTGTAGTGGGTGCTTTTGTTTTGATGTCTCTACCAGTGAAAGCTAACAAACGAAAGTTTATAAGTATATGAATATGACTTGTATACTTGAATAAACTTGTAAACTCACATGTGCACCGTTAAAGATGAAGAGAAAGTTCACGGGTATACACAGTGGCGGCGTAACCTTATTTGTTCAGATGGTGGAGGGGGAGAGGGGGAGCCAAGCAGACTAAAAGTTTTTTTTAGGTACTTGCCTTCCACTCCTCCCTCCCACTAATTTATAAATGTTTGAAAATTGGTTGTCCTTAAGAGCTACTTGGAGTGGTCCTCCTCCCTAATTTTCGAAAATTATATTTTTTTTATAGGCTAAGTCTTCTCAAGAAATTTTTAAAAATTGACGTCATCTAGAATTTATTTTGAGTAGTTCTCACCGAATAAAACCACAACTTAGAATCCTCTTGAAACTATTTAGACAGACAGATGTCTCTAAAAGCTCTTATAAGTTGTATTCACCAGTAAATTTTTGAAAATTGAATGCCTCCAGAAGTAATTTGGAGTTTGATTCAAGGCCAAATTTCAGCCTTGACAATCTTAGAGGATTTGAAATATAGCTAGGGAAGGGGGGGAATTTATTCCAGGGGGGGGGG
>CABFOW010002715.1:12169-44378 GCA_902141385.1 Timema californicum | reverse complement strand
CCCGGCCCCCCCCCCCCCCCGATACGCGAGTTATTATTCCTAATTTCATATTGTATTTTTTACTGTTACCTATAAAACATTAGTCTTATCAATGTAGATGCATATTCAAAATTTATGCAGAGTACAATAATTTTTCCTTAAAGCTGTTATGTTTGACGTTAAACTATTAGTAATGTATTGTCACACATGTTTCCCTACGACCTTAGTAAATTTTACCTTTTTCACTTGGGCCAAAATGGTTTTCATAAAGTTGTTTGACTTGGTTTGAGGCCAAATAACACCAGTAACACAAAAAATCCAGGAAGTTGGAGTTTTTTCTTCTTCTCTTAATGAAGACCAAAGAGAGTTGAATAAATTATTTTGTTGACCTAATCACAGAAGCACATCTTAGGGAAACTCTATTTCCCTTTAGCAAATATATCTTACAAAAATAAGTAGAGCACACAAGTGTGTTTACACCCCCATCTTTTCTAAGAGCCACAAAATGTTCAGAAGGCTTAGATACATATTTTAAAGCCACTCCCTACTCTGCACATCCAGTTATTCGTGTCGTTATTGATATATTAACATTTTTTTAAATATCTTTCAAACCCTTTTTTGAATGTATTTCCAAAATTTTCTAATACATTTCTGATTTTAAAATATGTGAAAGCAATGATAACATTAAAATATGTTAGGCCTATTTTATGTTAAACCTCCAGTGAAACCATTTCTGAAACACATGGAAAAAACCCCTGTGGGAAAAGAAGCAAACATTTTTCATTTAATAAACACAATTAAATGATTCAACAAGGGCCTTCTGGCCAGAATATTAAACAAATCAATTTTGTTTATGCCATTTAGATGATACTTATGTGAAACATATATATATATATACTTATGTGAAACATATATATATATGTTGTATATACACACACACACGCACGCACGCACACACGCACGCACACACGCACACACACACACATACACACACACACACACACAGACAGGTTTCGTATAGTACCAGAAAATGTAGATGAGATACCATGTATCTCCTACACTGCTAATATATGATGTAAGTGATCTTCCGTAATGTTATTCGAACTCAAACATAGTCAAATGCATATCAGTTTGTTAACTAGCCAAGTCCCATAGTTGTGATTCAACAGCAGCAAGGAATTGGGTCAGTTAACAAGGTACAGTCAGTCTGTTTGCATTGCAGCCACATGGAAACATGCCTCGGACACTGATAGCGACGTTTGACCGGACACGGATTGTGACTCTGCTTCAAAGTGGGTATACACAAGATGATGTTACAGTTACCGTACATCACAGTCAAAGTGATATCTCGAGAGTGTGGAAAAGATTCAGAGAGACTCATAATATTGAGGACAGACCTCACACAGGTCGTCCTTGTGTGACAGCAGCAGACCAAGATTGCTACGTGCAGATCTCTGTTCAGTCACATCAAAGTTTCATGACCGGTGATCTGAGAAATGACTTTACCTGGGCATCTGGGAATAACATTTCTGATAGGACATTGCCTAGGAGATTGCAAGAAGTTTGACTCCATTCTTGCAGACCCATCAGACATTTTGCAATCCGACCACCAAACTGCATTTACAGAAGAAACTGGGTCACTGCACACAGAATTTGGACCATGCAACCATGGAGCAATATCTTGGTTTGTAATGAGAGTAGGGTGTACTGAGCCTCAACACAGACATGTGCAGGAAGTCCACACTTTCACTGGGGGATCTGTGATATTTTGGGCTGGGATGATGTTAGGCCATCGTACACCCCTAATTCCCATTAGAGGCACCATGACGAGTATCCAGTACATGCAGGATATTGTGGAACCTATTGTGCTTCCATACAGGAGGGCAGTAGGACACCGCTTCATCAAAGCCAATGATAATGCCATGCAACATCATGGACATATGGTGCAGCAGTGCCTTAAAAACAATGACATTGTCATAATGGAATGGCCTGCACAGTCACCGGACATGAGGCAGATTGAGAATAATTTGGACATGCTTAAACAGGCCATTCATTGTCTTTCCCACCCGCCTGAGAATGTGCAGCAGCTTATTGGTAGTGTGTTGGAAGAATGGGCCAATCTTGCACTAGAGGACATTGATAACCTCATCGGAAGCATGCTGGCCAGAGTAGAGGAGCTCTTCCTAAATGGGAGAAGACACACATTACTGAACAGGCATGGAAAGGTGTCCAATGATGGGAGGAGAAAATGACGTCTAGTGTGTGACCTTTGTTTGACTTCCTAGAATTGATTTTGTTTCCTTAAATCTCTGTTCGTTTCATGAGTAACCATTTTCATTATGTTTTATTTTAATTGTTTGATTCTTTAAATATATATGTTGACCAATTAATGTTTTAACCTTGGATCTGGTATTATACAAAGCTTTTGTTGATGTGTATATAATCAATAAATTAAACTGGCTAGGATAAGGTGTCAGACTTCTGTGCTGGCGACAGGGGTTCAATCCTCGGTCCGGGCACAGATTTATCTGATTACCAAACCCTTCCTTCACCTCTGACAAGACATCTTGTGAATTGGCCTCCACCGTGGTTCGGATTCCACGTTAAACTGTAGGTCCTCCATTTCATCTCACATTTACCCTACCATTACACATTAGCGTAAGTGTGTATAACCCGAACAGGTAGTAAGACGCGGTGCTAATAATAATAATAATAAAACTGGCAATGTGAAAAATTGTAAACCGATAATGATTCAATATCTGAAACAAATGTGTTAGCTCAATAAAAACTTTCTTTCTAAAATGTAATGTCTTGTTTCTAGGATGGCACTCAGTTTCTTGAAGTGTTGCTCACAGTTCTGCAAAGAAAGTCAGTAGCTGAAAGTGAGGAGTTAGTGCATAGTGTACTCAGCACTCTCAACAACCTGTCCTACTATCCAACATGTAATGATGGGGCATTTGGGGAAAGACAATTGGAAATGGCTCAAGGTAAATACCTGTAAATAATTAGTTTAATTGGAATAGTGTTTTTTATTCTCTTGATTCAGGCCAAATTCACTCTTATATTTATCATATATAACTCATAGTCCCATGTCTTTATAACGTTTAGTCACATTTCTTTATCTGAGGTATAGAAGGTTGATTCAGTGAATGATACACCTAAGTTGTGTAAACATCTTACAATAGTGGACTAAGTATGCTATTTTGGAAGAAATTTTCCTTGACTATATTATTTTACAGGTACTATTTCAATATCCTTTACTTCAAAGCTAAGACTATCATGAGGGCTTCTGATTCCATATAAATGAGCAGCTGAGCATTTGGAGACATGAGTCTTTGTTAAGTCTCTGCTATCGGCATAATTAAAATTGAACCAAAGTAAAATACAATATAATCTAGAAGCTGAACTAAGACATTGTGTACAATGTTGCTTAAAAATGAAATAAAATGACTAATTAATTAATTAGTCTTTGTATTAGTGGGATTTGAATTGCTATACATTTGCTGTATGTCCATGTAACTATAATAATAGATAAATTAGTTGCTATAACATATTTTCCCGACCCAATAAAATTAAGTATCTTGAGCTGGACAGTAAAATATTAAGCTCAGCTAGTGTTAAGAAGATTTGGTACACAATGTGACTTTCTATCAGAATTAGGGGCTATCCATAAACCACTTAACGCTTTGTTCTTACCTTATTTAACCCCAAACCCTTTTTTCCATATAACACTAAGTAGACATTTGACCTGACCCCCCTACATCCCCATTCCAACCTGTGTTAGGTAACTTTTCACATCAAGATTGAATGTAATTTTTCCGAAGAGAAGCTTTTGTTATTTACTCCCATTCAGGCTTAACTTTAAATGCTGAATATAAATTATTTCAAAGAATTTTATAACTTTTCGGGAAGGAATAGCATGCATGGAATGTGAACAAACGTTTAGAAAATTATATAATACTATAGTGCACTTTTCACATGTATACATACAGTGTGCAGTAGGCTGTCACTGTGATGTACCCACCCTCCCTCACTAGAGCCCCCCACCCACAACAGAGTTATGTGGTTTAGGGATGACCCCTTAAGAGTTTTTGTTTCTGCCCACAGTTAAGTATTCATTACCACCTAACATTACAAAGCATCAATATGAAGCTTTAAAAAAAAACAATCAGTAACACAAGGTTTTGGAAGTAATAAATGTATAGTTTAACTTATATTTGTATATGTTTTCTTATAATTAAACAGTGAAAATGAACATGCTGATTATTTTTAACAGCCTAATGTGCCTTGTATTATCTAGCTCTTTGCTCTTTGCTGTCAACCGAAGATAAGGCATGTCTCATTGAAGCCACGAGGGTATATGGGAACCTGTCTAGGTCGAAAGATGCACGAGACTTTATACTGGAAAGTGGAGGTAAGAGTTTAATAGAACTTTGTGCTACACATTTTTAGTCTAATTTATAATTATAATTCCCTTGAGAAACATATTTTAAGGAAGATTTTTAAAAAGTTCATATATGATCAAAACTTATGATTTATTATGTTTACATGTCACTTTTTTTAAATTTTCTTGAAAGTTTTCTTCCATAATTGTTTGATTATATGTTTACGTATGAACAAGCAACTTTTTACCTGAAAAAGTATGAAGACTAGTAATAAATATTCAAAAGATCTTATAAAATATTTAAAATTTTGGACTTATAGTACCAAATATTGGTAAATGTTAATAATTATTGAGAAATACCGGTAGATTCCAAGATTTACTAGTCTTCAAACTTTTACAGTAACATATATACATACAAACACATGGGGTTCAGGAAATGTGTTAAAAATACTTTCCTCTAAACCTGAGATGTCTGTTTATTAAATTATGGTTTTGAAATTTATGAAAAGACTTGTACTAAACATAGGCATACTTGATTTGAAAATTAATATAATGCATTCTTAAATATATATTGTTTAAATATAAACTAGATATGTGTTACTACTAATATAATAGCTCAAAGCCAAGTGAAAATACATCTAGGCATTACAAGTAAATTAAACTTAAATTATAAATAAACCAAGTTAATACCCTAATACCTGTATGACATATTATAACCATCCAAATGAAATTTTTTAACATGTTTGGAGCATGTTGGATGTAATTTCCATACATTTGGAGCTGGGCATGCACTCAGCATTTCAGTTGGTTAGTGCTGCCTGCACCATCTGGTATACATCCCATACATTAGGAGAGTTCCGGAAGTGTGTGGTTCCCTGTTGCCCTCCACACTGAATTTTTATGGGTGAGCATGAAAGGACCTACCAATTTTGCCGTGAAAGTCATTTTCATATACTTTCCAGGGTTCTTATACATGCCACATTTGATAGCTTTGCTTCCCCTATAAAGGAAGTTTGGATATGGATTTTATCACACAAGAAAAATTCGTCGACCTCAAATGGGTTTTGAACCCACAAACATCGGGTCCTGAGTTGAGTTCTTTACCCTAAGAAAACCGAGGTATATGGCTTCACTTTGTGAAAAGGGGAAATGATAATGGTTCTAATCAATTCTAGCTAATATGGAAAAATACATTGTCCACATTTGAATCTCATTTTTCTACCTCATCAAAGTAGGCATAGAACTTCATCATATTTAGTGCCATGAGAAAATTATTTATGCATTTCCAGGTATGGGACGACTGCTTTGTTTGCTAGATGGCTGTGACCGAGAGCTATTGTGCACAACTGCAGGGGTTCTCATTAACCTCATGGCAGACTGGGACAAGAGACTTGCTTTCAAGCAGGACGGAGGTGCAGGCAGGTGAGCAGAACATTCACCATTTGTAAAATAACATGGAATATGAAATCTTCAGTGGATCAACTGATGAATTGAAAAAGTTTTGTATAGCAATAGGGGTTATTCATTTATTACTTAGTAAATTTTGGAACTCCTCTTTTGTCTTTGTAAAATGGTTTATTCATTTATTCAAGTGTAGATCATGCGGGGTTTTTCCTAGACTGTAACATTTTGATGCATGGAGAAATCCCCCTTTATAGTGGGGTAGATGAATAGTAGTGACATGAGAATATGAAGCAGACAGTATGAGTTCATAAAACATTTTTAGCATCGTGTCTTACTACATGTTCAGGTTAGACGCATATGTACCACGTCTTACTACCCGTTCGGGTTATACGCAATTCACGATTATAGCTCAGTCAAAGATCTTAAGTGTTGTGTGTAGACGTGTATGCTTCAAGAGAACAGTATGTGCTTTGATCGTTGAATGGTCTAAAGTATCAGTTTTTAAATACATTGGATTGACGATGAGGGGGAGATCGAGTTTCATATTCTGGTTGGGTATACTGAGGGTACTAGCTACTAAATTGTTTCCCACTCTTCCTCCACAAAAATGCAAGTACATTTTCTCTGAATAATACCCTCCTTATTTATATACCATGTTTGTTATATATACTTCATTCACGGTAGGAGTTTACCTCTGAAAGGTCTTTTTTCTTACCAATATCCTACTATATAATAGATTTATGGTAGGGAAAAAAGTCCTTTCATAGGTAAACTCCTACCGTGAACGAACATTATGTATAGCCCAAATTGGTAGTAAGACATGGTGCACAAAATGAACAATTGATAATCCTATTTTATGGAGCCTATCTTCTTAGTCTGACAACTTTCGAAAGTATTAGAATGGGAAAAATTGGAAAATATATCCCCTGTTGATTCCAAGCAATTCTCATTAAGTGAGAGAACTACCAGTGATGGAAAAAACTTACGCAACATCGAGTAACAAAATTAATTTCTCCATCTTTTATCACAGATAAAATTGATTTTTAAATTATTATTGGAGGTGTCTAACATGCCATTTATGAACGAACTTATGACATCTGCACACAACTTAACAACTAACTTTAAGCCAGAACAGGCACAACATCCAGTCCCTGGCAGTTAATTCATCACTGTGAAAGGGGAAACCCACATTTCAGAAATGATAAATTTTTCGGCCTTGTCAGGAGCTAAACCCTGGACCCTTGGCTCATTAGGCAGACAGGCAACTGAGTGAGCTAGGTGTTGGACTAAAAATCATCATAAATGTATACAGGATCAACGACTTAGTCGAATAAAGCCGGTCATTACTAAGATTTATCTCTGGGGTTTTCTTATTTCCCCTCTTCTCTTCTTGTTGGTTGCTCATAATTACCTATTCCTGCAGGTTGTAGCTTATACCTCGATGCAGATGACACGGCGCTCATGACTAGGTTCACTGACGTCTGCTTCCTTCTGAATAAACTTTCCTGTCCCCTTGATGGTTTTCTATCCTGTTTCCTTTCTTGGGTGCTTCAATTCACTATCCCAATACATAACCTTTACGCGACACCATTCTGATAATTTGCTTCCCTTATTATTTGGGGTCCTCCACCTCCACCGATTCAGTCCGATAACCGGAGCTCACATTTGACCGCCACCTTCGCTTTGACAATTATATCACTAAAGTCCGAATGTAATGCCCTGGTTCTCTAACCACATTCTCTTAGCCACAATCTTATCTTGATCCAATCCTATATTCTTTCTGTCTTGTTTTACACTGCTCTGATCTGTAGTTGCGTCCCCCTTCATAATTTCAAACCTCTTGTTTCTAACATCCACCTTGATTTATGTATCCTTCTTGTAGTTAGCACCTCTTCCCTAAGTTCAAACAGTTATGACAAATCCTGAGTACCTCTTCTTGAATTTAGCTTGCATCAAAGGACAGAAAGGTTGCGCCCCCTCACTGTCAGATTCACCACCTCCTTCAACAGTTACCACCTGTCGTGGAGGAAACCCTTTAGGCTCAAGCTTTGGCTGCCCCTCCGAAAATAAATTCACTGTCCTCACCTTGGTATATTTTGTCAAGTCTGTTTAAATTCCTTCTCAAGTGATGGGATTTTTATTTGGAAATGTTTCCTTGTATATTTTATTTATTCATTTTTATTGATTATTCATACATATTTTTATATTTTATGAATTTGTCGGTACTTGTGATGTTCTTATTTTTAATAAAAATGAATATGTGAACTGGTTCAAACATCAAAATGAAAGAGTACCCAAATGTGGACAACTACAAAAAACCTGCCGAAAAAAAAAAAAAATTAAATTCCAACCATAAGTAAACTGAGAAAAATCCATCATAAGGTAATGGAAAAGGGATCAAGGCTATATGCTATTTTACCTAGGATGGAACAAACTACGCTTTCTTCAGTACTTCCAGCCATAATCGAACTATAACAACTGTATAATCATGAGAGAAATAGAAAACATCCCTGTTAGAAAGTATGTATTAGATAGTTTAGGTATTACACCTAATCTAACATAATGGAGATGTATTTTCACAAAGACAAAAAATACATGCTTTAACATAATTATGTATGACGTTTACACTTTACATCAAACACAGAGCTTGAACACTTAGCTATCTCTCTTTTGTCTTTTTCTTGCCATTTACAATGTGCACCCCTAGATGGTGCCACCCAGCTTAGAACGAAAAACAACTCATTATAACATTCCCTCTGTTCGAGTATTCTAGTTCTTAATATTAAAATATTTTCACAATACAATGAGCCGCTCTTCGGATAGTGCTTTGGTTTGTATGTCAGCCAGTTGCCTTTGTATGGGTGCATATGAAACTACTAACTCATCATTCCCTTTCATTACCTTTTCATGTTTGAAATGGTACTTTATATCAATGTGTGGTTAATTTATGAAACTCTGGGTTCTTTGATAACCTGATTGAACTTTGGTTATCAATATAAAGGACATTAGCACTATTGCTATCATACTCTGCCTCAGTCGTACTTAAAGTTAACATCTTTTGTCTTTGTCATGCCCATGTTAGAGGGCCATATGCTAACAGAAATATATACATCCAGTGGTCAATCTCCTGGTCGTTACATCACTAGCATAATCAGCATCCGAGTATCCAGCAAAGGCTTATTTGTTTTTAGGTTTTTCAAAAAGTTATACCTATATCTATGGTACTTATTAGATATCTTATTCTTTTGACAGCCTGCCAATGAGTGTCATTGTAATTATTTAGAAATCTACTGACTGAATTGACAGAAAATGCTATGTCAGGTCTGGATACAATGGCTAGAAACATTAAAGATCATACTGCTTCTCTAAACGGTACATTTGTCTGAGTTACATTTTCTTTGATTACAGGCCCTAGTGTGATGTGAGGGTCAGCTGGTATTGATGTTCTCTTTGCCTCGGTCATTCTAAATCGTCTGCTCTGCATACCTATTTTGATGCATGAACATAGTTTTTTTATTTCTATCACACACTATTTGCAAACCTACAGATGTTTTGCCACTTTCTATAGTGATTTCAAATGTTTCTTCAAGCAAGTCCAAAACTTTCTGAAGAGCATGTTGACCCTTTGAGGCTATTAAACCATCGTCTACAAATAATATCAGATATACTTTTTCATTATCAAACTCTCCAATAAAAATAAATGTCAGCATTACTTTCTTATAAGTCAAAACACTTCAGCACCTCAGTGCTTGTTTTAACCCATACAATGCCTTTACAAGTTTACACATAACAGGGCATTGCTCCTCCTTCACAATCACACCTTCAGGTACCCTCATGTACACTTTCGTATCTAACATTCCACAAAGGAGTGCACTTTTTACATCAAACTGCACTATGTCAAGATCTTCATGAGTTGCTGTGGTTAGAAACACCCAAATGGAGTCATATCTCACTACTGGTGCGAATGTCTCAGAATAATCACGACCGGGTTGTTGGGGAAAACCTCGTGCACACAGGCAAGCTTTGTATCTTTGTATCTTCCCCGCTGGATCCTTTTTGGTCTTGAACACCCACTTGGAGTCTTTAGGTTCAAGGTGAATGTTTGCCAGCACAATACTCCATGTGCCGTTGATCTCCTGTGCCTCGAGATCCTCTTGTATAGCTCTTTTCCAGTGATCTGCTTCTGGAGTTGCCATAACTTCTTGTATAGTAGAGGGTTACTCAAATTCTACCATGTTTACCTTGTATCGGGCTGGTTTTCTGATTATTTTCCGGTCTCAAAGTTGTCTTCTTGTACATTCTGCGTCTTGGTCTGGATGAGTTGCATATTTGTTTGCTTGTTGCAGGTTTTCTTGACCCTGCTCCTCTGCTTCATGAAAAACTTCATCGCCTTCACTGTCCATTACCTCAACAGGTGGTTGAGGGTTTAAGGTAATTTGGAACTCATCTGCTGGCGAGGAGTCTTCTTGTTATTTTTGCTTTTCTTTGAATATGACATTTCTGGATTGGATTGTTCTCTTTGTTTCAGGATCGTATGGACAGTAGTTTGTCGACTCATCCTGGTAGCCAACTAAAATTAGTTTCTTTGCCTTTTGGTCTAATTTCGTTCGTTGTTGATTGTGCGAAAGGCACATTTTTTTTCCAGTCCATATCTCATACAGTGTCTTGCTCTGTGTTTGTTTGGATGTCATAGAGTTTAGAATATAGACTGACGTAGCCACAGCTCTAGAGATAGCTTTGCTAGGTGCAACATTGTTCGCGCACTTTCCACTATTGTTCTGTTATCTCTTTCTGTCTTTCCGTTCTGCTGAGGTGTATACGGGGCTGTATTCTTGAGCTGGATTACACGTTTTGATATATTCAAGCATGCCTTTATTACAATATTCTCTCCCATTGTCCATCCACAATCTCTTCATTGGGTTCTCGAATTTGTTAGCTACCACCTGTTGAAATTCTTTGAATCGGCCAAGTGTGTCAGACTTGTGTTTAATGACGTATATCATTCTGAAACCAGATGCATCATCTTTAAATGTCAGGAAGATTCTTGCGCCTCCAACTGATTCTACTTTCGTTGGTCCACAAACATCACTATGGAAATACTCACCTGGCTTGGAAGGTCTGCTGGATCTTGGTTTTGTGAATGGCTTGACATATGATTTGCCTAGTTGACATGTCTCGCAGAAAAACTATTTGGTGTCCCTCAGCTTTAATCCTTCTGTTGATCCTTCCTTTGCTATTTTCTTTATTGTTTGCTGATTAACATGATCCAACCGCTCATGCCAAACTTTGATTCCCAGCTCAGATAAGTTTCCTTCATTATCCTCGACTTTTCTGAAAAACATTCGGTAAATGTCATTACTTTGTTTGACACCTTGTGCTGCAACACTCGAGTCTTTAGACAGTATCACAACACACTTTCCTTTGACTCGCACTTAATATTTGTTGGTTGTGCAAACACCTACAGAAAACAGATTTTTCATTAATGACAGCACATACAATAAGTTTTTTATTTGTCCATTTTTCCAGACATCATTTACTAGTTTCTCAATTTCAACAGAGCCAGTGCCCTCTGTTGTACATATACCATCGTCTACTAGAGGTACCATTTCCCCCTTACTTGGTTGTTAATACTTTAGCCAGTTTCTTAGGTGATATGTCTTGATGCCCCGCTATCAATAAGCCAAACATCCTTTGTATCCTTATTCAATAGATGCTTCACCTGGCCACTGGTAGGTAACATATCATCACTTTATGTTGTGTAGGTATGGCTTAAACTGTTTTCATCACTGTCAGCACTTGAAACAACAAATGTACATGTGCTAGTGTTTTCCGATTCACTTACGTTTTCACCATTGTTCCTATCAGCATGTAGTCTTTTTCTACAGTATTTCAAAATATATCCTTTCTTTTTACAATAGTAACATTCTACTTCTGCCCATTGTCTTTGTTTTACATACATACCAGTTAGGCTTGGAGCCCTTTTCTTCTCCTTTGTTGTCATGGTAGCTAGAGCATTATCATTAGCATCATCTTCAGATAGTCTTTCTTCTTTGATGAGCCTTTCTTGGAGAGAGAGTATTGTTTGGGATTCGGGTGCAATGCTGTCCCATGCTGTTATTAAAGCACTATATATGCCTGGTAGACTTCCCAAAATCTTCGCCATGATGGCAGAGTTTGATTGTTTCTCGTCTAGGTCGCTAAGTTGTTGTGCCATATTCTGAATTTTAATGACATGTTTTACTACAGAGGCATTGATTTTCATTTTGTATTCATGAAATGTTTGCAAGAGTAGTAATTTATTTGAAGCATATTTTTGTTTGTGTATTGCACTTAACTTCTCCCACATCTCTTTCATACTCATACATGTAGTCGGATATTATTATTATTATTATTATTATTATTATTATTAGCACCACGTCATACTACCTGTTTGGGTTATACGCACTAACGCTAATGTGTAATGGTAGGGTGATTGTGAGATTATGAGATGAAATGGAGGAGCTACAGTTTAACGTGGAATCCGAAACACGGTAGAGGCCTGGCATTCCACACATTCACAAGTTGTGATTAATACACGTCTTGTCAGAGGTGAAGGAAGGGGTCGGCAATCAGATAAATCTGTGCCGGGAGCGAAGATTGAATCCCGGACGCCAGGACAGAAGTATGACACCTTACCCCTATACCACCAGGTCACCTGCTAGTCAGATATGATAGTTGCTGCAAGTATTCTATAGCCGTGGATATGAGAAACATTGCCTTGGCAATTTCTTTTATCCATGATTTCTGTCAAGTCATGTTTGTTGCATCATCACCCGGTATCACACATTCCCCGATGAAAATATCATAGATGTCTCTTGTGATACTAGCAGTGAAACTATCTGAAATTTCCATAATTGAAATTTTTTTCCATTACATTTCTTCATAAAATTTGTTATGGATTATTAATTCTTTTTTTTTTCTCTTCTGTGTGGGCACACAACGATAACCGAAAAGAAAAGATGGTGTACCGACGTTAATTAATTCCCCACAGGTGTTTCTGACTGCGTTAGTAAGTTCTATTTGTCTAGGCGATCTAGTTTGTGATATCTGGGCCCATAACCTGTTAGAAAATATGTATTAGATAGCCTAGGTATTACACATAATCAAACATAATGCAGATGTATTTTCATAAAGACAAAAAAATACACGCTTTAACATAATTATGTACGATGTTTACATTTTAATTCAAACACAGAGAACGTGTGCTTACCTATCTCTCTTTTGTCTTTTTCTTGCCGTTTACAGTGTGCACTGCTAGAAGGTGCCACCCAGCCTAGAATATGAAAAACAACTTTTTCTAACATTCCCCTTAAAATCAATCAAATAAACTGAAGATCGGTTTTTAGATAGTTAAATTAGTGAGCAAACACAAATTTAAGTTCAGAATCTATTTTTCGGATGTATTTTTCAAATATTATTTTTCTTTGTAATTGTGAACATCTTCCCTTTCAGATTAATAAACATCTTGAGTAAATATGGAGAAGGAGACTGGCAGTTGGCAACTCTGGTTTGCCAAGCATTGTGGAACTACTGCAGTGAAACAACTGATCTTTATTCAGCATTCACTGTTGAAGAAATGAATAGTTTGTTTGGACTGTTGGCTGATAGTCTTGGTAAGATATTGCTTCTGGCAATAACTGGACTAACCAGTAAAACTAGTTCACTGCCAATGAGCTAGAATGATGGGTATATCTGTCAACACAGGAGATCAATCTAAAAGATTTGAAGAGTTAAAAATATTTAAAAGAGTTTTTAAATATTCTTAAAAAGTTGAAAACTGTTTATAAAAGCTTATAATTGTGAAGCCATTAGTCATGATTGATTTTTTATTTCTTTATTGTATGAGAGAGAATTATTTATTTTAATCAAGAAAACACACTGTCTAAATAAGCTTATCGTTCCCAGCCATCAGCCATCACTTTATCTTTTTCAAAACCCAGGCTGAGAAGAATTGCCGGGCACTGAAACAACCTGTTCTCTTAGTAGATGTTTATTACCCTGGCACACAAAAAAAACCCTCATATATTATCAAAAGAAAGTGCAGTTAAAAATACTTTCCCCTTTATTGGAATACACTAGTTTTTTTAAGCGAAAGTTTAGCCCTTTATGCAATTTATTATAAAAAAAATCATTCAGGGCTGACTCACTATTAGTGTAGCCTTCCTATAGACTCATGGGAGTAGAATGAAATCCTGCGAGGCACTCTGGCTTTTCAGCCAGCCGATCAGTAAAGAGGTGCATTAAATATTATGACTTGTGTTTAGGCAGTCAATAGGTATAAAGGTGACTTAACCACTTCAGCAGGCAAACCAATTCAGTTCTAAGCATAAACGGTGTTAAGGTAATAGTCATAAATCATTATCAACATGTTATTCACAATTGTGTATCTCAATAAATCAACTTACTTAACACACAAATATATGCATGAGTTTTTCATGTATGTACAGGTTTTGAGAAACGATTATGTGAAAACAGAAAGGGGTGTAATAGCTTGAATTATTATACTCTTGGTACTATGGTGGTGAGCCAAGAGCAATTTCGATACAATGTGTATATTTAAATGACAATTAAAAATATGTGACTTCAATATGAGCATATATACTTTCTTTAAAGGCATTGTTCATTTAAATAAGTACAATTTATTTCTTATGGTATTTTAGAATTAAGTAAATTGAAATTAATTAGTTTATTAAAATATATTTTACTCCTATTTTTTTTCTAGTCAAACTTTGTATATAGAAAATAAGTTTATTTTTGTATACTTTTCAAAAAAATTTATGGTCAGATTTATTTTTATTGACCAACAAATATGTATTTGTGTTCAGAACTTAAAACAAAAACAAAAACATTTTTAATTGGAATTACTTTTTTATCCTTATTCGAGTTAATATCATAATAATTATCATAATATTGTGTTAATGTCTAGTCAAACTGAGTTCCTTCTCCAAAGCATGTGTAGTGAAATGCTGTGCACTCCTTGAATGAATTATGGAACTGACTACTAAGCTAGGTGATCTGGAAAGTGTACTGGGAGAGTTTGTGTAGTGATTTGTGTTCATGAATCTTCCTGGGAAAAGTGGGTTGAATCCCAGCCGCAAACACTTGTGACCAATTTTTCCGCAAAGTTTTTTTTAGCATCACGTCTTACTAACTGTTCAGGTTATACACAAATGTACTAATTATGCTAATGACTTAGAGATGAGGAAGGGTGAATTTATAGGAAGTGTACCCATATTTGAATATAAGGAGAGTGGAAAATCGCTTTGGAAAAAACCCTCAGTAACCTCAAATGAGATTAGAACCCCAATCTTCCTGTCATCAACAGTCTAATCTTACATGAAAGTGCGCCTTAGACAGGGGATTCTAAAGCAGTGTGCTGTGAGACCGGCTAGAGGTGTAGCAAAAATTTGAGGGGAGGAAATTTTAAGACAATTTTAAAAAGAAAGAGAAAACATATTAGCAAAAAATATTGAAATTAAAAAAAAAGTTGTCTTTAACCGTTTATTAGAAATTGCAATGAGAGACTTGGGGCCAGTTACATAGTCAGACCGAGTACGCCTCAAGTGTGGCGCCATACCAAATACCTAAACTTGAATAGAATTAAATATAAATAAACTAGGGGGTGGTATGCATGTTGCATTGTCAATCATTAGGACAAATATAAGAATTTTATACTCTAAACATCAATCACAAGTATTGTTTCCCTACTGATGACTGTATTATTCATTAGTGATATCACGTTGTAGTAGGCTAGTGTGCTCGTTTATTTATTTCCAAAACTAATACTCTATAACGTTTGTATTTTATTCAGTTTTTTTAATTTAAATCTTTCAATTAAATCAGTACAAGGATAAGTAAAAAGTTTTTTAAATCTAAAAATAGAATACAAAATTAAAAGACTGTTAATTCTTTAATATGCTACTGTGATATATTCCACTTTGAATAGAAAATGTGAAACACAAAACGCTTATGAAAATTCTTACAAGAGCAGTATAAGATTCTAATTCTCTTCACAAATATGTTACGAGCCTAGAAAATTAATGACGAGAATCCCTGCCTTGGAATGTGGAGCTTTTGCATGGTTGTTGATTTTATCTCTACCACCAGGAGAGCACTAGTTAATCATTTTGTAATTTCCCTGCTAAATCCTACTCTTAGGAGGTATTTCTCCATTTCATTTATAAGTAAAAAAAATAACAAAAATTGGGAATGGTTTGAACATGTATCTATAGAGTTCAGGGGTCAATACGAACTAATTATATTAAGGGTGGTATTTTAAAAGTGAATGCTATCACATTAATATTTTAATTAAATAATACATACGGTATCTATTTTATGGTGGTATACTGACTGATTCCTCGTCTAGGGCAAAATATTATTTACTAGGAACACAAGGAATACCATTATTGATAATTTATTAATGCTATGGCCAGATAGTCGAATTCATTAAAACTAATTGAATATACTATAAAAAGAGTATACATTTAACTTTTATCAGTGTAATATGTTTTGGTTTAACAAAAAGACATAGTGTTCCCATTTCAGACAGCTAACATTTGTGAAACAAAACACAAAATCAGGGTGTCAAGGAATTTAGGTCACCCCAAGAAATATGTCTTTATATGAGCAACAAAAAATGTTAATAATCTAACAGATGCAATTTAATTGGGTCAGTCACACCTTATGATACAAACTTTATCAGTGATAAATTTTCTTACAATTTTTTACTGTCAATGTTTATACAGATGAGGAGCGTTTGTTTGGTGTTAAGGAAGGAACCGAAGTAAATGAAACTATTGCGAGTTCAGCAGGCTACCAGATTTGGGAAGAGTTTGCTGGGGCAGCTACCAACTTGCTGGAAAAAATGGAAACTTTCATGGACACTGTCGAGCCCTTAGAAATTCTTTCACTCAATGAAGAAAGGAAAGAATATGAAGTCTTACTCACATAATACATAGTTTTGGTGCTAATTTGCTACACAAATTATAATTACTTAAATTTACACTTGAATAGTTTTTTTATGTTACAGTTGTAACAAAGAATAGCTCGAATGAAATTGTATTTTACTATACATTAGATGAATATGATAGAAAGGTCTTAACCGCAACTTGATTCCAGCTAATCTGTAAACTTATGTGTAACCATTAGCCCATAAGCTAAAGGCTCAACAAATATCTGCACAAAACTAAAAAGTGACTTGTTGATAATTTATTATGTATAATGTTAAAGTTCACCTATAAAATGTTCTCAGCCACACATTAAGTAGCTCATTGAAAAATAAATTTATTTTTTTGATCCTAAGGTTTTTTCATGGTAATCAGAGTATTTAGTTAGAGCCATTAAAATTGCTATTTTAAACATCTATTTTTATTGCTTAATAGAATTTTTTAAATATTGATAATGCTATTGAAATATTCCTTAATGGAATATTTGTCATAGCCTATACATGTTCATTCATTCATATAATATAATACATATATTGTAAGCTTGGACTCATTTTAAAAAACTGGTCACAATATATCTTATTTGCAACTCAACTTATTAAAATAGAGCTTCTTAAAAGCAAGGCTATTTGACTAAAATGAGAGTATTAATTTAAGTTTAACACAAGAAATGTTTCTATAAAGTAAATTTAAAAATAAATTGTTGTATATAATATATATAAATATGCCAAAACTACACATAAATACAAAAAATAGCCTTATTTACACTTTACTAGTATTAATTAAAAATGACATGATAGAATGTCTTAATGTAAGATTAAAGTTTTTTTTATTTTTAATCTGTAAAGTTAACAAATACAATTTCAAAAATCAAAATAAGTAGATGGTTTTAAATAAACTTTCTGTGATCATCCGAGTCTGAAAAATGTAGGTATTATGCATAACACAGGGGCGTATTCTAGGTTTGTTGAAGATTTCAATTAATTTAGTTGGTGTATTAATCAATATATAAGAATAAACTGTATTTATATGTTTTTAAATACACCCTGGATTGATTTAGAATTTTTTTTAAACCACCCAATATTTTAAGAATTTTAAATATAAAAATGTATTATGTTTATAATTATGATGAATTATAGAAGTTTTTCATCACAAACAAATAACATATATACAACAAAAGCGCTGATATCCTATTTGAACTAAAAAGTTGCACCAGCTCTACACTCCCTGACCCATTTTTAACTAATTTACTTGGATCTCTTTTATTAACACACAGTCTAACTAATGAACTGTCGCTTTTATTCATTATTTAGTTTTATTATCATTAGAATTAATGGAGTTAAAATCATATCTAAGGTATGGAAGATAAAAAAAAATTGTATGAGTTTGTATGAGTTGTTTTCAAATTTTACAATGTAGACTTAATGTTGCTATGTCAGGAAATTACTACTCTTAAAACGAGGATAAATTGCAGTGGCATGGTTAGGATTTCAAAGAGAGGGACACTGAAATTATAGATAGTTTTCTTACTTTATATCTTCTTATATAATAATAGCACCTAATAACTACTTTTCTCAGCAAATATATTAATCACAGATTTTGTTCATAAATCATACAAAGTTTAAAATAGCACTCTTCACAAGAAAACCGCAAAACTATCAGTTATTCTCCTTTTTAAAAACTAGATTGATTAAATAAATTTAAAATAGTTCAAGCACACACATTCTACATAACTATGTATATAGAGTCAAAACCAAAAGTAGACGAGTGTAAATTTTAGAAGGCAATTTTATAGTGTCTTAGTGAAGAAATCACAAATAATTCCAGATTATTTATATTGATACAAGTTTTTTTTTAATATTTGTTGTAGTGTTTAACTTCCTTGTAATATATGTAATATAGTATGGTGTTCTTTTTTAAGTGAAATAGTTATTGTATGCTGATTTAAGTAAAATGTTACATTGTAATTAAATATACAACTTAGTTTTAGGTTATTTTTAATGAATGTGTTAGTAAAAGTGAACTTTTTAAGCTAGAGTAATAGCTTATGCATGAATAGCTTTCTAAAAAGCATTCACATGCTGTCTTAATGCTTTTATTTTATTATCGCTTCTTACCAAACCATTGTAATGCTACTCTCACACTTGAACAACAAATAAATTTGACAACTCTTTTGAGACTAACTTCTTTTCTAGATTATTGGGTAACCCCTTAGTAGAAGCATTGAAATGTTTAATTTATTATACAAATGCACTGTCATTCTTTCTGTGTTTGCTCTAGGGTTTTTTCTGTTGATAAAAGAATATTTCCGAAAATTATGTATAATAGATCTAGGAATAATAATAATTAGAAAGTGGAAGTGTGAGAATTCTTGGAATTTAATAACCTGGTTTTTGGGTTTGGATCTATTTTTTTATCCATGGAATGTAAAACAATGCAAATCAAATTAACTATACAAACATTAAACTGTTCACTTCATTAACTTGTATATTTAGGTTAATAATTTTTGCCAGAGAGAATGTAAGTAAGTTCATTTGTGTCTGAGGATCTTACAAGGTATAGTTTGCACAAAAAAAAAGTGATAATGTATCAAAAATAATATATTATCATGTACATACAACATATATTAAATTAACTTACACGGTTTTATATTTATACTAACATTGGTTAAAATTTACAATAAATTTCATGTGATCGTAATTTATACATCTTGTTTATATACAAAGTAGATACATCATTCACATACAACAAACATTTCAAAAATAGTGTCTATATCACAAAGCATTTGGTCAGTTTGGGAAGTCTTAGTTTTTTAGGTGTATTTTATTATTAGTGAAAGAAGGTACAGAAAATAGAAATAATAAAAAATATATAAAAGGAACAAAATATCACTTTTACAATGAAAGAAGAAATACAGCTCACATTTTACATTTTGGCCACTTGAAGAAAGAATGCTTAATCCCTTGACTTTGGTTTCATTCTATCAGAACTCATCAGGAGAGAGTGAAAAATACAATGCAATTTTCTAAAGTAGGAAACAAAAAACAAGGGGAGAAAAAGGATGTGGACTAAATGGAATTCATTTTAAAATGTGGTATTAGGTTTGTGAATACCAATGTGTGTACTGTATTGGTTTAAGTTTGTTTAAGTATAATATCAGTACTTGGATAAAGTAGGTGCTGCTAATAACTTTAGCCTTTGAAGTGTCATATACTTGAGTTCATTTTTAAATATTATTTCAATATTTTCGTTTTCTTCTGTAGAAGATATGTCTTATGTTGGTGAAAAATATATCACATTAATAAATCATAATCTAACAGTACTGTAGTAGAGTATTTTAAGAATGACTCTGTTGATCAATTAAATAATGAGTTTTTATGGCAAAGAAAGCTGAGGTAAGTATTTTATAAAGGGAAGCAATATGCAAGGAAATTGTTTAGTTGACTGAATTTACATCATCATTAAATGAAATATGTTTTGGTTTATTTGATTGTGTTTATGGTAGAATAAAATATTGGTTTATGTTTAATTTATAGTTAGATTATAATTTTGAAATCAGTTTTCTAGCTCCTATATGAAATAGTTTCATTGGATTTTAAGTTTATGTATTGCTAAATTGTTTTTTTTTAAAGTGTTCTAATATCATCAGTAAATAATAATGTGATGCCATAGTATTTATAGGTAGGTCATTTATATAAATGAGAAATAATACATGACCTAAAATTGAACTCTTCACTAATTTTACTTGTATCTTGGTGAAGTATCACTGGATTGAGGGCATCACCCCCCGATTCTCTAATAAGAAAAAAATTAGGGTGACAAAAATGTTATTTTAAAATAGACTTATGTATGTAGTGTTAGTGTTAATTTGAAATCATTTTCTATGAGTTTTTTTCCATACTATACAAAGTTACATTTTTGTACTTGAGATTATGTAATTGCTACCAAGTGTAATTGTTTATCACACACAATTTGTAAACTGTGTAAATAAAGTTTTAACATTGAGCGAATTGAGTAAATTGGGTTTAATCATTAAAAACCCATTAAAACAATCTTATAACCTCAGAGCACTTTTGATATATTAAATTGTGGCAGCAATATAAAACTTGTTGATTCAGCAATCAACTCAACAGCCCCTTCATTTAAATTAATTCTAGACACATACAATATAGAAAAATTTCCTTTGGAACTTATGGTCCATCATAATACTTGCAGTTGGGGGGTACTCAAGAAACTAGCCAACACTTTTGAAAGTGTTACACTCTATTCTCCTACAGACTCATAACAATTTCCAATACACATGCCGTGACTTGGTATTTTATTAAGGCTGGACTGATGCCAATTGGTTCAATCACTGGCCGATTATGGTACAATTGGGTAAGATGATGATCGGCATTTTTAGCTCAATTATTTCCATTGAACATTTGAACTGTGTAAGGGTGAATTCAGGTAGTGATGACTCACCAGTTTTAAGCTGGGTAGTATATAAAATGGTCCTTTGTACTATTATCACTTAACAAAGGGATAGCCTGGTGGAATGGAGAAAGGGGGTTAGGGGTTGTTTACTGGTTAGGAAAAGAAATAATATATATGTATATTAAAGGGCACACTGTGGTGACTCATACTTGTAAGCTTGCAAGTGAGACATAGTAAATGTGAGAGAGCAAGGGCTATTTCTAGAGGGTAGATTTCAAGGTCAACATATGACAAAAGAAAATGTGAACGCATGAGAGGGTAGATTTGAGGGGTTCCAACACCAACAAAAATTCAAAACTAGTTCAAGACTACTGAACTGTTCAAATAATTTTTCACCTCAATTACTAATTTTATAAATATTAACTATTAATGTACATTACTTTGAAATATTTATTTTTTCATTTATAATTATTTTTGGGGGGTTAATTATTTAAAGTGCAAATACAGTGGAGCCTGACTAATTCGAACTTCCTTAATTCTAAATCATCTTTAATTTGAATGTTTTGCCTGGTCTCGTGAATTTTGTATTAAAACAACATTAAAAAATCATGGATAGTTCGAATCTTGTTTTGGTTAATTCAAATTTTTCTTGTTGTAATGCACATTGCCGTATTGTTTTCCTACGTCTAGTTGTGGCACCGTGTTCTTTTATTTGGAAACAGGGGAGGTGACATTGGAATGCGGTCAGTACGCTTATTCACGCCCCTTCCCCATACATACATATTTGTTTACACACACAGTTCTGTACTCTGTTAGTCAAGGTCAAACCTCTAGAGCGGTTATGTGCACTATTCTTAGTGATTCGGTTGTAGCGATATTCTTGTGACGTGTGAGTTTATTTTGTTTTGTTGTTTATTTTTTGTTTTGTTTAGTACATACTGTACAGTAGTGTTTGTGTGTGTGTGTGTGTCTATCGTGATGTCACAATCCAAGCCACAGGCCTGCAAATCATTGATTTTGGCCGAAAAAATAGCGGTGATAAAGGAAGTGGAAAAGGGACTTCTGAAATTGAAAAGGCCTTCAGAATTCCCCCTAAAACCCTTTCAACATTTTTTAAAAACAAACAAAAAATTTTGAGCAGTGAAAATGATAGTGGAAAAGATAGGATTAAGAGGACTGGAAAACCCATATGTGGACAACTGTGTATTGAAGTGGTTCAAACAAGCACAAGACAAGAAAAACCCAGTGAGTGGCCCTCTTCTTAGAGCAAAGGCTGAACATTTCACATCTGAATTAGGAAAAGCAGACTTCAAAGCAAGTGGAGGGTGGCTAGGAGAATTCACACCACAAAACGAAATTTCCTTCAAAGCTGTATGTGGTGAAAGTGGTGTTGTTGATGTGAGTTCCGCCAATAGTTGGAAGGAAGACAAAACATAGAACTGAAAAACATTTTTAACGTCAATGAGACAGGACTTTTTTACAAGTGTAGTCCTGACAAAACTCTTGCATTTAAACGTGTACAGTGCAGTGGGGGAAAGCTTAGTAAAGCTAGAATAACACTTTGTTGGAGTTATGAAACACTGCCATTGTTAATGATTGGAAAATCGGTTAACCCATGTTGCTTCAAAAATGTAAATTCAGAGAAACTGTGACTGAAGCTGCACCAGCTATTGATAACTGGGAGGAAGTTATTCCTGATCCTGCTATCTTCTATGTGGACTTTGTCAGCGTGGATGAAGATGTGAAAGTGTGTGGTGAAATTATTGATGTGGACATCGTCGCCAAAGTTCTCAACAATAATATTCAGCCTGAGGATGGAGCATTTGCTAATGAATAGGACAATTCTTCAGAAGCCATAGACCATATCCAAGAACTCAGGAGTTTTTTTTGAAAGCCGCAACAATGTAAGTGATTCAATTTTCCAGTCAATAAATCAATTTGAATCATACACTATGACCGAGAGACACAGGAAAACAGATTATGTCCAAATATATTAAATAATGTTTTTGAGCTTAGTTGCAAACTTAACTGTGTTTCTTTTCTATTCCTTTTAAAAAACTTATTTGATTCAAATCTTTGGATAGTTTGAATTTTTTACTGGTCCCTTCAATTTCTAATTATCCAGCTTACACTGTAAAAATAATAATAATAATAATAATACTCAACATTATTGTTAACTAATCCATCATGTAAAATATGAACACAAACAAACAGGATCTTAGTCTATGAATTACTTTGTGCCGGTTTTGAAATAATTATTGTTCACAGTTAAACATGTTGTGAGACATCTAGTGACCGTTCCGAGACAGAGTGCACCCTATGGAAGGGAGGCGGAGCTATCTGGTGGCGAGCGGACACACTATGTCACCCCTACCCCCATTACCCTCGAGCCACCCCTGCGCGGTCCACTAGATGAATCATCCTCCTCCTCGAGAAAACCCAGCACACCAGCTCAATGGTTCCAAACAATCTCAAGAGATCGCGCCAAGGCAAGGGACTCGATTGAGCCAAATACTTTACTCAAAAAAGATAAAAAGACCATTCAGCTGTAAGAATATGTAACAATGATGTATGTAGACTTTGTAAAAATAATTATAAGAGGGTAAAATATATATGTTTAGCATAATTTTAGAGAGTAAGACTTGGGAGGAGGGTTGGGCCCAACCTCCTCCAACGGATAAAAGTTGTTGATGTAATGAGATAACAAAAACTGGAACCCAAAAATAAACATCCCCTCTTGGAACATTGGGAACACTCATCAATAGTCTCGATGTCAATTGATTTTTGCGAACAATTCCCACCTATCCCAGCGATCAGAACCATTCGGGGTGCCATACTACCTACCCCAGCGCTAAGAACCATTCGGGCTGCCATCCTACCTACCCCAGCACTCAGAACCATTCGGGCTGCCATCCTACCGACCCCTGCGCTCAGAACCTTCCGGGATGCCAACTCCCTCCCTGTCCTCGCCCCTCCCTTCTTCATGAGCCTTCCCCCAACGCATTCATCGTATCGCCGTAGCAAAGGAGAAATACGCTGTAAAGACCGAGCAGAACAGTACAACATTTTCAAAGCCCTTCTCACACCTGCCCCCTTCCTCTGTCCATTTGCATCATCCCTCTCAGTTTCCACACACCCCGCCTATCAGCTACGACCCCTCTCTCCGCCCCCTTCCCCATATCACCTTTCTGACTATCGACCCCTGACCCCCTTAGACACAACGGACACACATAAAATGTCTCTGCAGTAAAAAACTACAGCAACGGCTTCTTGACCTGGGCTGTTCACCTCCCAATCCCCCGAAGCAAGAAAAACGCGATAAAACCCCCCGGCCCGAGGCCCGTTTCCTGGCCAAGTCATTAGGAAGTCGATCAACACCTCACTACCCGAAACCAGAGTCCGTCGAGAACCACTTACAGCATTGACAGAGGAAAAGAAAATTAATAAAACTAGGGAACAGATAAGACAAACATTTTGGAATTATATTAAAAGGGTCTGAAACACTTATCTACAATGTACCCTTTCCTCTTATTCATATAGTTGCCAGAGCATATTTGAGTTTATACTTAGTTTTTTTATGTTTTTGTAAGTTAACGAACAAATAATAATAAAATTGTTTGTATTTAAAAATGAATATGTATGTCATTTTGCATATTACCTAATATTGCCTATTGTAAAGAAAATATTATTATTATTATTATCATCATTAGCACCGTGTCTTACTACCCATTCGGGTTATATGCATTTACTCTAATGTGTAATGCTAGGGTGATTGTGAGATGAAATGGAGGACCTACAGTTTAACGTGGGATCCGGACCACGGTGGAGGCCTGGCATTCCACACATTCACAAGTTGTGATTCATACACGTCTTGTCTGAGGTGAAGGAAGGGTTTGGCAATCAGATAAATATGTGCCGGGACTGAAGATTGAACCCCGGACCCTCAGCACAGAAGTCTGACACCTTACCCCTAGACTGCCAGGTCACTATTTAAGAAAATAAACCAAATGATTGGCAACTTCAACCCAGCCCAAGGGCTGATCGGTCCAGTCCTTTATTTTATTAATAAAAGTTGTGAACCGCTCCACAAAATTATTACTTACATACATACATACCTAAGCATACTATTCTCTTATGGGGTAGGCAAGACACTGTGCATATAGCTTAAAAAGAAAGAAAAAACTCTGTATCTAATCCAGTCTCATTAACTTTCTTCCCACTTCCCTAACCTTGCAAACTCCCTTCGCTTCAAATCGCTAGCTTGTCAACAGATCCGCCCTTCAGTTTTAACCACAAATACCCATCATATACACATATTCTGCTGAAATAAAAATTTAATACTTTTTCCTTAATAATACACTAATTTACAAATTCAATTGGACTGAAAAGTATATTTCAAGCAAACTGAATTTGTCTAATTTTCTAGAAAGATGAGAACCTTTATCAAACCTAATATATAAAATTTTCTAATAGGTTTTTCTAGGGGGAAAAAAAAATATGGACATTTATATTCAGCAAAAAATATAGAAAAAAAATATCAATATATTCTCATCTACTGTCCTTTACGTTTTTTTGTTCTATTTACATGTTCCTATCTAAGTGTCCAATTTGTTTTTACTAAATTCCTTTTTATTCCTTTTGTGTTTTTTGGTTTACTTGCTTAGGAAGTTTTGCTGCAGGTTTCACACTCCATTCTTATGAGTTATGATATAATGAAACCTAGGTCGGGGGATTGAGTGGTAGCGATTAATTTTCTTTAAGAGTCGGACATTATCTCTTTGTCCAGTGGCAGCAATATAAAGTGTGAACTTGTGTATTTTTCATTGTAAAAGCCATATTGTGTTTGTTCCCTTTTATACGTTTTCTATGCACTTTTCCTGTACCTTCTTCTAAACATATAAAAAACAATAAATAAATTCAAGAAATTTTCAAACATAACTTTGAATAAAAATTTCTCTTGGGACATCATACTAAAGATAATGGGACAAGGATGAATGCATAGATTCTAAAGGGCAATAAAACTCATTGTCAAAAATAAAGTAAAAATACTAGAAAAAACTAATCTTTTGACAACTATGGCAGACAAAATGTACTTATAAAACTACAGTCTTATTAGAAGAGAAAACTATAATAACTCGTAAAACAAAGATTAAAAAACCTTTACAAATAATTCATGAAAAAATGTCCCATCAATAAAATAAAGTGGAAAACCTTGTTCTTAGAAGTTTGACTACCAAAGTAAATACTTTTAACATATTTTTTTTAAAATTGTTATGCTGCTAGCAACAGTAAGTAGCACATTTATTTCATAATAACAGAATGGTAAATGATCATCCCATCCTAAAATTGTATATCATATATCTTTTAAATTTGTAAGTGTGCTATTGTGATTTTTTTTAGTAGGTAAAGCTATTAGTGTGTTTAAGACTATTTTATTTTTTATTTAAAATTAACATATTTTAACAATATGTTTGTTACGCCATCTGCTGGTGAATGCGAAAAATAACCGTCCCAAGTGAGCCACCAAACCCTGGTCTAAAGGAGTTTGTGAGTTTAGGAAACAACCATGGATAGGGCTATTTGAGTTTATGGAGATTCATAAATTCATTCTGTAAATAGTGCCTGGATAAAGAAACCCATTTAATGAAACTGTAAAGATTATTTATTGTCATAATATCCTGTGTTAACATGTAAATTAGATAGTAAGATTTTATATCTATCTGTTGTTTTTTTAATGTTTGTTTGTGGACCCTACTAGGATAGTGAAAAGTGCTCCTTACAAAAATGGATTAAGGACATTGTGTAAAGATTTTCGGAGGATGATAAATCAAATAAACAAAATACTTTTTAATTATGAGTGTGTCTCCCTCCAAGCTTTGAGATAGCATCCTTGGTCTACTGCCTGTTTTCCTGACCTTACATACAGGATAGAGCCCTTAGCCGGCTACCGCTGTATCCTTGACCACGCAAGGTAGAGCCCTTGGCTGCCTTAAAGCTTCCACAGGAATAATAATGCTAATTTAGGGCACATCTTCATGACACATTTAAAGTGGAGAGGAAAAAAAGAAGGGAAGAAGCCAGAGAAGCTCACTGATAGTGGCTACTCCTCAACAACAAACTCCATCTTCTTCCCTCCACCCATTACCTCACCTTGCCCATGTCCTCAATACACCTAATCCTCATTCCTTCTCTCCAGCCACCCATCAGACCCCCAGCAACATCCCTACACCTTGATCCCCTGGGACAACCTGACTTGGGTATTAGAAGACATCCTTAGACAAGATTCCTCTTCTTCAGACGAAGATGAGAATATTCCACACCCTTGCACCCAGTAGACTCGGCCTCCACCACTAACCCCCTCCACCTGTACTACCCTCCCATAACCGAAACCGCAGTAACAATGCGACATAATAAGAGAGCAGAGAATGAAGAAACACATCACCGAAAAAAAAAATCACTACACACTCAACACCGAGACAAACCAATATTAACCCAACCTTTAACAATTTTATGGAATTATTCAGATTTTCATATATTTTAATTAAAACAGAATTATTAATATTTTTTTATATATATATAACCTATATGCATGAATGAATATTCCATACACCCTGTAAGGTAGCAAGCAGTCTTTCCTTGACGAATTAACTATGGTGTTGCTTGTAAGTTATGGCCATAAGGTAATTTGTCACGTTAAGACTGTTACATTTCAGGGTAAAAAAAAGTACATACATCTTTGTCTTTGACTAGTTCTTCAAATACTCTTTATTTAGAGCCCTTCCAATAACAAGTCTTCGGATTTCACTTGTCCCTGCTCCGATTTCATATAGCTTAGCATCTCGTAGTAGCCTACCACATGGATAGTCGTTAATATAGCCATTGCCACCTGTAAGAGAGCAATGGACATTTCAAAAATTAGATATTAAAATTAATACTTGATTCACGCAAATAGTCAAATAAAACACAAAAGCATTACAATTCAATATTTTGGGCCAACATAAATTGAAATATCAACGTATCAAGTTTATTGATAGTGGATCAAAACATAATTGATTGAAAGTAGCACAAATGAAAAAATTCAAGATAATTTCAAATATATCTTAAAAAAATACCAGTTGGATCACAATCAATATGAGATTTAAAACAGTTTAATATTTAGTGTTTGTTACACTTTTGAAATAATAATAAAATGTCATATTTTTCTTGATTTAAAATATGTGATAACAGCGGAACAGTTGGTAAATTCATTAACAGAGTAAAACTAATATTTAGTAGCCTACATTGAGAGTCAAATAATTCTAAAGGTTTGTTACTAAAGAGAGTACAGTGGGATGAAAATCTATTTTATAAAATTAATTAGATACTTTTTATGTATAAGGTCATTGGGTTAAATGCAAATTAATGTTTAAAATTTATTTATTTTTTATTTTGGATATGTTGTAGCACAATCCCTACAAGTATGTGGATATCTTTATTTAAATTCTTGCAGCAGATACAACCATCTATTAAAGATGTATAGCAAATCATTACATGGATATTACTGTATGAATTAAAAGAGGAGCTGGATTAATTCATCCCAACATTAAGAAATTAAGATGTTCATGTTCATTAGCATTATTCATTATTTACTTACTCTATAGCATTAAGAACTCGAAAGTTCATTGCCGCACTTACAAAAATATGCCACCTATTCCTATCTTGAGTTAGCTCTATATAGTCCCCCTCATCACACCCTATATCTTTCAGGTCTATTCTTAATGTTATCCTCCCATCTGCATCTACATCCTTCCAATTGAATTTGCCAGTCAATACTTTGAACATGGTTTTAGATTTCCCCAAAGATGGTGCATGACCTGCCTACCGTAATCTACAAGACTTGCTTATCCTAACAATGTCTTAAGATGAGTACAGAGTATGTAACTTATCATTATGTAACCTCCTCCACTCCACTCCCTTTTTGGACCAAATATCTTCCCAAGCACCTTTTTTTCAAACACCCTAAATTTGTGTTTGTTATGTAGAGTAAGAAACCACGTTTCACACCCATAGAGGATCGGTAAAATTATTGTTTTATATATTCTGATTTTACATTCCATAAAAACAGGTGAAATGTCAAAAATATACTGACTGGGTGGTAGCGTACTATTACCGAATATATTATTTTCCTAATTTCCGCTTTAATATTATTATTGCTGATTAAAATTGTTCCTAAATATTTAAACTCATTAACCCTGTAAAATATGTTGCTCCAGGTAATATCTAAATATCATAGGCCAATTTAAAATCTACGTAAAATTGATGAACCGTCATGTTGTATTCCCACTTTTTTTTCTAATATTTGACAAATAGATGTAAATCTGATCTGTTGTTGATCCATTTCGAAATCCACACCGTTCCCCAATTTTTTTCCTTTACACATAGCATCAATCTTAATAAATTATGCTAGATTAAATTGTATATCATGTTGGTAGTAGTGAGATACCTATATAGTTACTACACTCCGTTTTATATAATACATACATAACTAATCACGCCATTACCTTACGGGCTAGGCAAAAAACTGTGAATAAAGGTCAAAAAACAACTTCATACTAAATTCATACTCACTAACTTTCTACACACTTCCCTATCCTTGCATACTTCCTTCACTTCAACAACAGCCACACACCGAGTCATATACGCTCTTTTATTCTTAAAACTCTTAATGTTTCTCATTTTCATATATTCATCTACAGCACTTAGCCAAGTCTTACATGGCCTACCCCTTCCTTTTGATCAATACAGTTTACTTTCATATATTTGTTTTGTTACTCAATCCATACTAATCCTCTCAATATGCCCAAACCACCGTAAGACACTTCTTTCACATTGACCTATTGAATTCCATTTCAAACTACACTCACTTAGCACCCATTCATTACTGACTCTGTCCATATAAGTTTTTCCACACACATTTCTTAGATATCTCAATGCAACTGCTTTCACCATGCTCTTGTGTTTCTCCTGACAAACCCACACTTCACACCTGTAAAACAATGTTGTCGTTAAACACACTTTTATATACTGCCACCTTTGCCTCTTTTAATAGACCTCATTCTTTGTAATAGTCCACATACCTCCAACTACTCTCCGAGATGCATTCAACTGTCTGTCGACTTAATATCTATCCTTCCATTTTTGCAGATATTCTGCCCAGATACACAAAATCATTCACTTGTTCTAACAGTTTTCCATTTATACTATGTTGACAATCATTTCTTGATCAGTCTTTGTCAAAAACCAATACCTTAGTTTTGGAGACATTTATACTAAGATATATTCTGTTTGTCCCCTCGTTCAAATGATTTAATGCATTCTGCAAGTCACTTTCCTTCTCAACCATTAATACAGCATCATCTGCATATAACAGCACTTTCAAATTATGAAAATGGGTATTATAATAAATTCTTTCCGTTCTTGTGGTAATACATCATAGTTCCATATGGAACATATCAGTTTATGACTTTATAATACTAACATTTCACCACCTCTCTTTATTAACTCTACTGGAATTGAATCTAAGCCTTGAAATTTATGGTTTTTTAACTTCTTAAAAGCTTCTTTGACTTCATTAATACTTGGCTCTGGGACTAGTGGTTCAGTAGTATGGATTTTGATACCCTCGCCCAATTTGGATTCTTCATGAGAATTCAAAATATGCCTGAAGTGGTTGTACCATCTACTCAAAACATTGCTCATGTTTACCACCAGATTATCAACTTTCAATAAATTGGCCCTACCTAGCCTGATAACATTTCCTATAACCGTTAATACTTAAATCAAGTTCCCTGATATCATTTTGGTATTTTCTTCTAACACTAAATTTACCATTTAAATACTCTCTTTTTTTGTTTCTGAATATGGCACTGCTCTTCCTTCGTGCATTGCTAAATGTATTTAAGCTCAATTCACTTGGACTTTCTAAACAATATAATTTTGCTTCCCTTCTCACCTCTACTGATTTTGAACATTTGTTGTCACACCATGGTTTATTCCTACTTTTTTTGCACTCTTTGCTGCATTTACAATATAATACCTGATAATTTCCCACTGTTTATCTGGATTCATGTTTTCCTTATCAGCTTGTGAGCACTCTAGGGCAGCATTCCTATTTAAAATTTCAATTTTATATCTATTTATACATTTACCATCTGTCAGTTTTTCTACATCATATCATTCTAACTTGCTCTGGCGGATTTTTCTTTTTTGTTACTGAAAGAAATTTTGCTACTACCAAGTAGTGGCCAAACCTACTTACGTCATCAATCATTGAATGTAGTGCACTAGGCCTATATAAGTTCCTAATAATCCATGTACCAGTCCTAATCTCTTTCCTGGAGAATGACGAGTATGTAAACGAGGAAGAGGTAGAACCTGTTAGTCAGGCGGAGGTGATCAGGAACATTGCTCTGATGGGTAAGAAAAAGGCGCCTGGACCAGACGGGATAAAGGTCGAGGTGCTGGAGAAGACAGCTGACCTTATTGCTCCTTTCCTTGCAGGACTGTTAAACGAATGCCTCGCTCAAGGCAGAATCCCGAACATCTGGAAGCAGAGCGAGGTAATCGTGCTAAGCAAGGGGGAGGATAAAAACCCGCTTATTCCGAAGTCATACAGACCCATCTGCCTGTTGAACACAGCAGGGAAGTTGCAGGAGAAGATATTGTGTGAAAGATTACTGAGACACAGAACAGTCATGGGCATGCATCAGCAGCAGTATGGCTTTAGAAGAGGCAGGTCGACAGAGGACGCAATCTGTAGAGCAATGGAACTGATTGACTCGGCAAATGGTAAATACGTCGTAGGAATATTTGTGGACATCTCAGGCGCTTTTGACAACCTCTGGTGGCCGGCGATGTTTGATAGATTAAGAGAGATTCAGTGTCCGGGGCAGCTGTATAGGAGTCTTAAGGACTACTGTCGTAATAGATACTCCACCCTGAGATGTCCAGGAAATAAGGTTCAGAAGCTACTGACGAAGGGATGTCCCCAAGGATCGGTATGTGG
>CABFOW010002715.1:0-10088 GCA_902141385.1 Timema californicum | reverse complement strand
AGCGGGGGAGGGTACCGGGGGCGTAATATACCCGGGGTGTACCAAATTGAGCTAGGGGTAGTTGAATTTCATTTAAGTTAAGAGCCAAAATATGTGTTGAAATTTTAAAAAAGAAGATTCATATTGTAATTGTGTAAATAAAGTGAACGTTATGTGAAAAAAACGACCCGGATTTAAAGATTGTAAGATACCGGGCCAGCAAACACTGAATAAATAAATAAAAAAAAATTCCTTACTTTACTTCCCCATAGTAGTCCCTAACCAAAGGTATGATAGGGAGGACTATTTTATCTCCAGAAACAACCATGGCAAACTTTTGGGTGTTTATTGATTGCATTTTTTTTATGGCGAGAACTAATCACGCACACACCCAGCCCCCAAGTTGGAGGACCACCCCTATCGGCTGTATGTGATTGCTTACTCAATATATTCGCAGATATCCTTCATATCTAAAGGCTGTATCCTCTATACACAACCTGAGGAAGTGATAGGCCGTGGATGATAGTGACCCACAAAAAATCATTATTCATACCATTATTTAAAAAAAATCTATTTAGAGGTAGTGAATTTCCCGATTTAGATTATCCATGGGAAACAACCACAAGCTTTACCTGTGTGTGCAAAAGTTACATAAATTATCTTAATAAATTCTTACATCTAATAATATATTTTGTGAATATCAATTTTGACTAATTATATTAATGAGGTTGGGAAAAAAAAACTAGTTAAATCTGCTCAATATTGAGAGCAAAATTTGTTTTACATATATTTTAGTGGAAACTACTATTTAACATATCTTTATTTTATCTACAAATCTCAGATGTTAATCTAAATCTTGATAAAAAAAACTATGACCTAACGATTAAATATAATTGAATCATAAAAAATATAAATAGTAACTACATTTTTATTTTTTAATATCATTAATTAATTATAACATTCATAGATTCATCATCATTATCAACAACACGTTCATCCATGCAGAAGTGTTAAATTAATGGTCTGAGGTCTGGTTGTTAAGTTTTCCCTATAATTATAATGAGTCTGAACCACCAATCAGGTGTATTAAATCTATAACCCAAATTACAATTAGATATTAAAGAAAAGTTTTTTATAAGTATATGATTCTCTAATTTGAAATCTTTTCAACTCCTCAAATCTCAAAATATACTTAAGGATTTGAAATAGTCAAGGGGTCAAAGGTCCTATCCTTAGTTTTAAGCTTATTTACCAGTCACGATTCTAATATAGCTGTGTTTTGAACTTGATTATTGAAGCGGTAAAATTTGGGTTAGTAATATAATTATATATCTTGAATAACCTAATAAGGCCTACACCATGAAAATGATAGGTATTGCTACACTTACCAAGGCATTGAATAGCATCCAAAGCAAGTTGTGTTGCTTTCTCAGCACAATACAAGATTACGCCAGCACAATCTTTTCCATTTATATGGCCTTGATCACATGCTCTGGCAACAGCATAGAGATAACTCCTACAAGCACCCAGAGTTGTGTACATGTCTGCAAGTTTTCCCTAAAAAAATTACAACAAAAGATAAATCAAAGTTTAACTTAACAACTCTGGATGGTTTATTTTACTCATATTTACATTATACCTGAAACATATTTTGAATTTGCTGCTGATTAATATAGTTAAAAATGGGGAGCAAATTATCTCTGTCATTAGTTGAGCACTAGAGTACAAAACAAACAAACTAAAAATGATGATGATGATAGTGATAGAACTGGTGTGCCATTTTTTTTAAAAGTAACTTATGACATAAAACAGTTTCTAGTTTTCTGTAAATATAAGAATAAAACAGAAACAAAATTTATATTGATAAATATTTAATATTCAAATAACATTATAAAAAGGATATAATTATAAATATTCTTATCACTAGGCTTTAGAGGAATATAAATAAAATGTCAATTTTAAGACATAGTTATTAAGTTTGAAAAAAAAACTCTAAAATATATATTTGCTGTAAATAAAATTTTCTATTCATAGTTGTTAAAAAGTGTTATGAAATTTAAGTTAATCAATGTATCAATTCTAAATACAGAGTTTAAAAAATATAACTAAGCTATCAAAGGAAATGTAAAAAGTTACAAACTATTCACCATTTTTTAAACAATATTTTTGATTTTAAATTCAAAAAGAACAAAACTTTGTTTTTTATTTAAAAAGTTTCTATAATTATTTAACAGTGGGTTTTAAAATTTACATTTTTTCATGAAAAACTCGTTTAAATTCTTGAATATATTACATTTGAAGCAATTATTTAGATTTAAAACGAGTTTTATGTTTTTATAAGTTATAATGAAAGTTAATTTCACTGAGTTTTTAGCAAACAATTATTAAGGAATAAAAACATAATTATGCTCAAATTGATACTGTATTAAAATTTTTTTGTTAAGACTGGCTTTGCTGAAATAAGCTGGACAAATAAATATACCTTGAATAAGCCAAGTGTTCATTATATTTTTGTTATAATCTGATAAATCAAGTTATTATCACAAACTGTCATTCAATTAATTCTGAATTTTTTTAAAGGATATTAATTTATAATTTGCACAACAGTTCAGAATAGCATTAATGAATATAAAATTAAAATTTTAGCCATCAATATTTTTATTTGCAAGGTTTCCTAATTGTCGAAGCCGAATATTTTTAAGGCAAATAAAAGTTTTGAAACTCTGCACACCACTACATGGAATTAAATACAACATTTTTATGATTTGAAAGAGCTGATAGTTTATCAAAAACATGAAATAAATAAGTCAATTTAAATACCCCGAAGATATTAATTTAGAGCTATTACAAAGTTGTTAGTTTATTAGAATCTGTACTAGCATTATTCAACTGTAAAAGAGGGTTGAGCACTATCTTCAAACATAATATTAACAAATCAGCATGTGGGGATTAAACACCAGCCTTATATATCTGTCAAATTTGTAAACTGTTATCTAGTACTGCTAGATTTAGCTAGAAAACTTTGACAAATGTGAAAGATGGAGAAGTAAATAGATGCAGAATGAGCAAGCTAAGAAGAAGATAAATATTTGCAAGGCAAAGATTAAAAATAAATAAATGGAATAGCACTATCTTAGTAAGATGTGTCACAAACACTGGTTGGGAAGTTGCATACATTGCATAGGATTCCATTTAACAATTAGTTTTGTCAATTATTTACATTTGATCGAATTTTAGGTAAATATATTTGATCTAGAAATATCTGTACCTGGATTAACTGGAATTCACCAATTCTTTTATTAAACTGTTTCCTTATATGTGTGTATTCAAAAGCTACATCACAGCAAGCTTGCATAATCCTGAGGACAAGAATTATAACAATGTTTAAAGGAATTCCACACTATATGTTTACTACTGTGATAAGTATAAAAATAACATAATGGTTTACTACTTGCAATTTGAATATACCATAAATTTTATTTTGAATATAATTTATTCTGAAAATGTGTTAATACAAATAATGCCAATGTTTTAAGTTTGTTAAATTTCTATTAATTTGAACAGTAGTTTTAAATGTAAATGTTCCAAGCTGAGGAGTTTGTTCAAAAACTTTTAATTATATATCCATAATCAAATAAAACAATAAAACTAAGAAATTACACCCTAGTCATTTAACAAGCCATGCAACAAAGTACTATTTTCGAATCCATGCAAAATACAAGTAGACAAGTTGCAATGTTATAGTTAAGAATAAAAACACACAAAACTAGAATACAATCAATTATATTTGAAAGAAGGTACAGGAAAGATGAATAGAAACATATAAAAGGGATGAGCATAATGTATTTTACAATGAAAAGAAGAACAGAGTTCACACTTTACATTGCTGCCATTGGACAAAAATGTAATGGCTGCCTCTTGAAGAAAATCGATCATTACCGCCCAATCCCTAGGTTTCGTTCTATCAGAACTTATGAGGAGGAAAGGGGCAACACGCAACGCAACTTCCTAAAAGAGGAAACCAAAAAACACAAAAGTGAGAAAAAGGAAATTTGTAAAGAATAATAAGACACTTAGATAGGAACATGTAAAATGCATGACATAAAGGACAAACACAGGAAATAGACAAAAGAAAGGTGTGAAGGCAGTGTCATAACAACTCGCATACCATCTGCTAGACCTTCGGTGAAAGGTTGTTGTGTTGAGAGCTGCATGTGAGGGGTAATTCAAATAGACATCCCTCTACAGTCGACTTAACAAAGGCTATAGATTAAGAAAAATAAAATATATGAGAATATGACTAACAGCAATGAGGTGTGAATAGTCTCTTGGCACAAAGAATAAAATATACTCTTGCTCATTAGTTACATATTCTTAGTATAAGTGAGGTTCTAGGTTATATGTTATGAGTTATCAAAGAACTCTGTATTTGTAGGAACAGATTGTAGTAGGCCTTATGTATGTGAGATTTATTTATTACAACATTTATTAGTAGCACAAGTAACAATTGGAAATGCAGTTTGTATTTTATTACATATCTAATGTGGTGAATTATTATTTTAAAGTTTAAACAGATTCAATATAATTTAGAGACAAGCTATAATTTCTTGAAATTGATGAAATTGTAATTTTAATTAAATTTGGAAACGAATTGGTTTTATTCTAGAAGCTGTGTTGCAAAATGTATGTAAAATATAATATTTAGGTTAAGTATTTGTTAAGCATATAAACTATCTGTTTTCCAATCATTTCCTAGTCATATGGATTGATTACAATGATCTTGCAAACACCAAGTCAGCACAAAAATATAAAATTATCAAACCAATTAAATGTATTGGAGTAATTGTGATAAAAGTTATTTTAATTAGCTTCATATATCATTGTTATAAATTCATATGAAAAATGTCACATTAAAATAAAACATCAATGAACATGCTAAATGTAAATGACCTTACAGTAAATTCTTAAAATTTAGTTATATTTAAAACATGAACAATTTATTGCAGTTATAATGATAATGGTGGTGAATCTCTAGTATTATGTGACACGAGTAGACGTTTTTTCAAGATTTTTCACTTCAGTTTATAATACAATGCATTTTCAGAAAAATTTACCTGCGTCACCATCTGATGGGTGTATAATTACATTTTTCATCTCATCTAAGGTTTTATAATTATTTTAGTTTTAATTATGACTGCGAGCATTTAGCTATATTCAAAATTTTTAACATTATTCAAGAGTAAATAAGAACTTTTTTTAATCAGCATTCTTTGACAAAAAAAAAATTGTGTTTTAGTTAATATGTTTTTAAAGATACTACCTTAGAAAAACATTAATCTAAAATAAATACAATCACAAATCCCTTAAGAATAAGGGCTTAATAAATCTACAAATATAATTGTTGTTAAATGTCCTGATGTACAAAAAAATCCTTAAGTGTACACCTGCGGTTGAATTTCTGATATCATTTAATAACACAATGATATTTGATATTAATAGGAGAGCAGAATTTTCATAAAAGGAAAAATGTTCCTATTTAGTCCTAATTTTCCTAAAATGACAAGACTCGCTTTGATTCTAGTTTAACATATAAGTAGCTAGCTGTATGATCTAATCTGCCAGAAGGTATAATTATCCTAAAAAATTGTCCCTTGCTTGATGTCTAGTGAGAACTAATAACTAAGCTAAATTTGGGAGGAATCCAACAAAAAACTATTTTTTAATTGGTTAGTTTATTTGATCAGAGCTTCTGCCCATTTGAAATATAGATACATTTTGGAGAACTTGCTACCTGGACTAGGGGAGATTAGTGATGTGTAAAAATTGATTATATGGCAATCATGAAATGTTAAGTCCAGTTGTTAGCATTTCATACTTTAGGAAGCTTACGATTGATTAAGCTAGAGAAATGTTAAATACTATAAAATATGGGTTGAGTTTGGTCTATCATAACATGCAGTGAGGAGAGTGAGACCAGTTCATTCAAATACTTTTTAATACTTATGTTTATGTTGTTGTAACATACTCTCCAAGATTCTACAATAGGCTTGCCATCACCTTTAGAGTAATACACCATACTGTTATGATAATAAGTAATGGAAACTCTAATCATGTTTTTAAAAGTAGAGTTGGTGACATAATATCAGACTATTTGACTAGCTATGAATGTGGTGATTTAAGCTTTCATCAAGAACTGATCCAACTGTGTGTTGGTGTGGAAAATACCGATTTGGACCAAGACTCACCCCACAGGTCCTGAGGCAAGAACCAGCCTTTCCAAGTCCAGTCCACTAAAGAGCACATATATGCCCTTATTTTCAGCACCAAGAATATTTTCTGATGGCACCTTGCAGTCCTCAAAGATTAATTCTCCTGTGTTGGAACCTCTCATTCCCAGCTTGTCTAACTTTTGCGCGGTCAAAAAACCTGCCATTCCTTTTTCAATAATAAAAGCTGAGATGCCATGTTGAGGGAGGGTAGCAGTGGGATCTGTCCGTGCATATACCTGTAAAATTACACTAATACAATATTAAATGCCACTGTTGCGATAAAGAATACTAGGATGTTATATTTAAGTGTTGCAATAAAAGTCTCTAAGGGATTAATGTTTTAATCAAGGCTACAAATTTAACTAAAGAACTGAAAGTATAAAAGTAGTTGCAAGACTCCTAAACTCGGGTCTAACACGATAATAGGCGTGTATTGTTTTGTGTTTAAGGGTTGTGTGATGTGTGTTGATAAGCTTTTAGTATTTTTTTGGGATACATCATAATGTTGGGATGATAGCTCAAAATGAATTAATTACTATACTTGAAAAACTTAATATGTATTTCATTTTCCTTGAGGATTAATGTCATTAGAGTTAATGTTTTATTTATGTTTCATTACTTACTTGTTCACAACCTCCAAGATATAACTTATCTTCAAGTTTGTATCCTAAAATTGTTGGTGCATGATGAAAGTATTCATATTCTGTTATCTTCATCTCAAGGGGGGAAGAGAGAGAGAAGGGGCGTCCTAGAATCGCATCTTCTTAATGTCCAGGACATTTGTAGCTAACCCTAAATTTGTCCCTGATTATTAAGTGTTTTTATCTTTAAATAATATAAATATGGTTGGGCCAATACAGATTATTAATACAATTACGGCGGATTACACAATCATTTAAGCCGATGATTGACCTGATTATTTAAGCCAATCTTTTCAACTGTATAGGTTAGAAGTCAGGTAGTGGTGACTAGTCTGTTTTAAGCTTGGTAGCACACAACAGGGTCCTTTTTACTGACCAGGAAGTGATTGTCTTGTCAGGAGAAATGATAAGAGGAGAGTGGGGGTTGTTTACTGGTCATTTGTTGAAAGAACAGGACAGCCTGTGGTGACTCATACTTGGCTGCCTGCAAGTGAGAAAGAGTGAGTGAGAGAGAAATATTACTAGAGGGTAGATTTAAAGGTCAAAACTTTGTATGCAACAGATTGGAAATGGAGAGTGTGTGAAAGAATGAGAGGTTAAATTTAAGGGGTGGTAATATCAGAAATAAAATCAACAATGTTCATGGTTACTAGACTGCTCAGATAATGCCTTACCCTTATTACTTATTTTATAAATATCAACTGATTAATTTAATTAATTACTTTAAAATATTTATTTTGTAACCATCCCTATTGCTTGGTTAGAATATATTATTTAAAATAATAATATAATAATAATAATGTTAGCTACTCTCCATAGAAAAGATGAAAACAAATAAATAGAATCTTAGCCTTTGAAAAACTTTGTGCTACTTTTGAAATAATTATTACTAATTATTAATAATTTATGCTCACATTTGAAAATATCATGTCAAAGTGTTATAAAGACTAATCTACCTTATACGTGGCCCTCCCATTTTTTTTCAAATAGTTGCTATATCATATTTAAGTTTTTTATTATATTTATTAATATTTTTCTATGAATTTAATAAACGAAAAATTGTGTAGGATGGCCTATATTCAAAAATGTATGTTTGTTGTTTCGCATATTAACTTTGTAATATTGTAATAAAAATAAATCAAATGATCGGCAATGGCTTAATCGACAAAGGGACAAAAGATATACTCGTGAACTCACAGGGGTATGCGTACCCCAAGGTTGAAATAATGAATAAAGAATAAAATTTGACTTTTGGATGGTTTCTAGTTTTTGGTGAAATGTATTAAAAACATTGTTTAAATAATAATATGCCAGCATAATTTAACAGTAAGTAACTGATAATAACAGTAAGTATTGTTATTTAGTAGTATAGCAACCAACTGCAAATAAATCAGTCATATGAGTATTTTATTCAGATTTCAAAAATTTGTCTTTAAAGTTAATAGAAGAGTTATTATAGTATTGAATAGTTGAGCTCAAGTCTTTATTTTACTTCCGAACACCATAGATAAGATTAACCATTGTGACACACCTATGAAAAATGTAAATTTTATTTGTAACAGAAAAATTAATTGTGGGAGGAAATATTTAGTCTTTTTGTAAAATACTTTGAAATTAGTTTGTGTAAAATTTGGAAAATCAAGTTTCTCAACATATTTAATTGTATTAACATTTTTAGCTTTTATGTGTAAGCTGTCAGTACCTTAAGTAGAGTACTAAGCCAATGTGAGTACAGGAGTAGTTCCTGTTTACAATAGAACTAGCAGCAAAAACTAAATATATAATTGGTCAGTTGAAAAAGTATTCTACATAGATGTTTTATATCTCCCTAAACAGGCCTAAAATCAAAGGGGTATTTATTTTTAATTAAATAATAATTTAATATTAATGTATAAATTTAAAACTCAATTGATTTAGACTCCTATTGACAATAAGAGAACCTTAACTTCTTTGAAAATAATTTAATTTGATTTCCTAGTTGAGATTAAATTATTTTAATATTCACCTACCACTAAAATATCAGCATCTGGACCATTTGTGATCCAGAATTTATTTCCATTCAGCACATAATAATCTTTCTTCTTCTCTGCTCGAAGTTTCATGGATACAACATCTGACCCAGAACCAGTCTCTGACATGGCTAGTGCTCCAATGTGGTGGCCTGAGCATAGCTGTACAAAATCATTCTATTAAAATTAGGTATTTTATGAGCTCAATAAATAAATATATATCGTTATGATCCAGAATTTTTTCCCATTCAGCGCAAAGTAATACTTTTTTTTCTGCTTAAAGTTATACATGGTTGGGCAGAAATAGTTGACGATTTTAAAACAGTAACCACATGTGTTTCTGATGGCAGTAATGCCACGCTTGTGGGAAGTAGTAAGACAGATCTTGGAGTTTAGTTTACCACAGAGCGTTTGAGTGTGTGAGAACATATCACTGTGGTAGAGTTATTTATTAATACCAACTCCATCATTAATATTCAACAAGACTTTCGACGAGAGTTTAGCCGATAGGACGCAACTTGATCCTTCTCTGAGTAGTTTCAAAATGGCGAGAAGAAGGATCTTATAAGGATGAAAGGCAACCAGGACGGCCAAGATCTTTTCAAACAAAAGAAAATACTACTCGAGGGTTAGGTTCAATCACCTTAAGTCCAAGATGATAGATAGTCAAACATGTTACTGCTCTAAGCCTATCAAATCGATCTGTTGGACAAATGATTAGGGATTTAAAATTATATTTCTACAAGATTCAAATGGTTCCTTTACTCACAAATCAAACCATGTGGAAAAATCAAATCTGGGCAGATCTGCCACAGATCTGGCCGGTTTTTACCAGATATGGCTTGTTCTCGCCCAGATCTGAATATTGTTGGAAGATAATTTATTTAGATTTTTGCTTATTATAGGTCTATATAGGCCTACATCTTTCATACTTGAGAATTAATGGGGTTAAATTAAGGCCTTGCATAGTTATTGGGCATAGGAAAAAAGATTTATTCGTCTATCAACTTGGTTTAAATTAATTTATGCTAGGGTCAGTCCATATGAAATGGTCCAGAAAATAAATAAATGGTTGCTCGACCATTTTTAAAAAATCTAATTTTTTTTCTTCTAAATTACCCTTACATGTTGGTAGTTCAAAATGACTATTATTTTATTTTTATTGTTTTTGGTTTTTGCATAGTGGCCAT
>CABFOW010002714.1:71545-82453 GCA_902141385.1 Timema californicum | reverse complement strand
AAAGCTTTTTGTGGCTCCGCAGTAATTTGCAGGATTAAAAAGAACGCCTCCAGTGGCCAAATAGTTTGAAAACCACTGATCTAGAGTATTAGGTAGTAGGGAACTTTTATTTTTTAATAATCTTTTGTTGGCACTGCATTTTTATTATTACCTGTTCGGGCTATATGTATGTGTTAAGGATGAGGACGATAGAATTTAGAAGTGGTGTACCCACATTTGCGTGAATACAAGAGTGGACAGCCATGTAGAAGAAACAACTCTCAGAAAACACTGACCAAGATTCGAACCTTGGTCTCCCCATCATCGGCAGTTCAGTCTCTAGCGAACACGGCATATTCGGCCACTGAAGCCGGATTCTTGCCAGTTATAATATTAAAGTGTATGGTTGCAACTTAGCTCTAATAGGCAAAAAAAATAATTTAAAAATTAAATCCGGGTAGCCACTATTTTATTAATACAAAATTCCCTGCGTTATAGTATTATTATTACTATTAGCACCGCGTCTTACTACCCGTTCGGGTTATACGCACTTACGCTAATGTGTAATGGTAGGGNGCTAATGTGTAATGGTTGGGTGATTGTGAGATGAAATGGAGGACCTACAGTTTAACGTGGGATCCGAACCACGGTGGAGACCTGGCATTCCTCACATTCACAAGATGTCTTGTCAGAGGTGAAGGAAGGGTTTGGTAATCAGAAAAATCTGTGCCGGGACCGGGGATTGAACCCCGGCCGCCAGCACATAAGTCTGACACCTTGCGTTATAGTAATATGTTAATCAAGGTATACACACACACACACACACACACACACACACACACAGAAGAGTTCTGTACTATTTTATTGGCTCTGTAAACCCTTTCCTCGGCTCTCGAATGTAGTTCAAGCCACGTTTTGTTGGTACACCTACATTAACGAGTGACCTTCCCTGGCCCCACCACCTGTTGTATGAAAACAGGTGTAATCTTCCGTGCATCTTCATGGTTCGCTTTAACCAGTCGGCGGCATGTTACGCGATAACAATAGTCTAGCAGAGGGAAAGTAAAAGTTTTATAGTGGTCCTCCCTCGCATGATATGTCCTCCCGTCATGCTCGACGGTGAAACGCCACCACCCGTTGCAAGGTTTGTCCTTGGGGGGAGGAGCTCTCCCTCCTGGGACTCGGCCCCTCACACCACACTAAGAGGAACTAAAGTGGTAGAGTTATGTAGGTTTATTTTTCGCTGTAATTCTTAATTGACCTCTTCAACTTAGGCCACTCACTCTTTAGTTTTTTATGCCGCTCAAGGCCGGCCAAGTGCTGAATGACTGGTGTTGGCCAGAGTGACTTGAGTGGTATTAATGCCACTTTTTTTTTTAATTCAGATATTTAACAGACACCTTATATAAACATGAGGTTATACCCGCACAAGATTGACAAACTAAGTTAGCCTAGGACCCTATAACATAAAAAAAAATCAAGCGTCAAGAAGTTAATGTCTTTTTGTGATGAACTCTTAAAAAGATTTCTAAAGTTTGAAAACGAGGTGCTTACGGATGAGTATTCTTGGGAGTGGATGGTGTTACATAATGATGAGTTACATGCCCTGTATCCATCACAAGACAGTGTTAGGATAGTCAAATCTCACAGATTACCGAGGGCAGAGCATGTCCACATTCACAAGATGTCTTGTCAGAGGTGAAGGAAGGGTTTGGTAATCAGATAAATCTGTGTCGGGACCGAGGATTGAACCCCGGACCTCCAGCACAGAAGTTTGACACCTTACCCCTAGATCACCAGGTCACTATATATATATAATATAATGTATAGTATAATTTTGTTCTATATCTTAGAATGTACCTGATCATTTTGTTTGTAAAAGAAATGATGTTGTGTGAGTAGGAAGGAGTAAGTTATATCATGATTCATGTACTTAGAAACTAAATATTGCATTTTACTTTTCTTTTTATTTCCCTCAAACATAATCTTTATGAAAATCCACGTGTCTGTAGTTCTTGAAAGTGTAGTATGTTTTATACCTCACTGTATATTTGTTTACTATATACCTCACTTTATAGTAGAAATCAAAAAGAGTCAACAAAACTTTTTTAAAGTAAAAAAAATATATGAAAAACTAAAAGATGTTAAGTATGAAAATACAATGATGTCATCGCCTGACTGTTAAACAATAGAGTGCACAAAAGGGAATTAATTATGTTTTACTGTTTATATCTTTTAACAGTTATTTTTGTCCTAACCAGATAAAAACAGTTACACTCCCCTCCAGGAGGTCATTGAGTGCTTGAAATGTATGGTAGGCCTCCCACCGGCTATACATCCCCTCCTGACCTATCAAACTTTNGGGGGGGGGGGGGGGGGGGGGTTGATGCCAGTCAGCGCTCACTCGCGCTTGGCTTACCACCGACCGACATTAGCCACTCGGCTGTGGAAGAGAGTGGAGATTTTTTTGTTGTTGACATCACAACCGCAAGCTCCAGTGAACATAAAACCAGGACATTCTAGGAATGTTTTCACTCAACTTAATGTCTCTATACACTATACACACTGTTTCCAGGGCTTTCCCGTACCTAGTATAGCAATATACAGGGTGGTTCGAAAATGTGTATATTGTTTAAGTTGGGATGGAGGGTCGTGAGAAAAGGCCAGTGTTTTTGCAGTTTTTATAGCAAAACACTTTTTTTTTGCCAAAATAAATAAAATATTGCTCGAGTACAAACAGAGAATTTAATTTTCTTCACATGTTGATATCAACAGTTGTTGGATATCTGTTATGAGCATAGCTACATTAGATGAGAAACTTTTTAAATGGAGAGAAAAAGTTGTCATTAAATTCCAGGACAGCCTTGACAGATATTCAACAACTTATGAGCACCCCCATGTGAAGTAAACTAAATTCGATGTTTGTACTCCGGCAATATTTTATTGATTTTGGCTAAAAAAAAGTTTTGCCATAAAAACTGTAAAAACATTGACTTTTACTCATGTCCCCTTCAATCCCAACTTAATGGGATATAGGGAACACTAAAATGAACCTTTTTAGTCAGCGGACGTCACCTTTTGGTGCTAGAGGGCACTGTTGGTACATAGAGGCAGTAAGTGTGGACACTAACTTAGAGCAGTCGCTCAAAGAAGCGACCGCCAACAGTAACACATGCATGACAGCGTCAACGGATTGGATTTACAGATTTCCCAGCCCCATATGCTATATCCATCCATGCCGGCCGGCCCAGGATCCGTGAAATGATACATGTTACACGTACAAAGTCCGCGTTATGATTTGAATGATGGCGAAAAATAGCCAACAGCACCCTTTAACACCTTAGGGTGACACACACAGATATACATTCCTTAACAAAAAAAAAAGGGTTTGTTTTAATGCTGTCTATCTCCAATTAAAGTTTGAACAAAGAGTTTTCATCACTTTTTTATGTGTGTGTATATGTATAAGTTACTGAGTCAACTGTCAATCCATTACTCTTATATGATTCATAGTTTGAACAAATTACCAATTACTTTAATGAGACTCCATAAAGATTATATATTATAACCTAAAGCGATACATCCAGCTATTTAATGTAATGATAAATAATAATTTCAATAGATTATATACATATTCATAACATGAAGGGGATCTAACAACATTGCTAAATTATTGTTTTGTATTATAATTTTATTTAACTTACATGTTAGCCGGGGAGGGGAGAGGGGGGCGGCAGGGGGGNGGGGGGGGGGGGGTGTTTGAACACGATGGACTCGCCTTGTGTGTGAGCCCCTATATATGAAGAGTGTTATGTACCGGTACATAATATATATATACACATATGTTATGTACCGGTATATAATATATATATACACATATGTTATATATACATTAAGATTTTAGGTATCAGTACATAGCACACACTTTCTGAAACGAATGATTATACCAGCACACAACTAACTTAAATCTAGGCACGACACAACATCCACCCGGCCGGGTAGTTTTGTTTAAAGACACCAATGTTAGCTCACCGTTGTCAGAAGACATCTAGACTCCCTTATGGCTCCGCAGTAGCCCAGGAAACTGACCACAAACACAAAGGCTCCGGCAGCGATCAGGATGTAGGACACTTGCTCTATCACCGTCGGTGTTGTGAATTTCTCAAACTGCACACACAAACACACAATTATGTTTTATTTTTTTACATGTGGCACGTCTTACCACCCATACATATTTACACTGATGGGTTATATTATTATTATTATTATTAGCACTGCGTCTTACTAACCGTTCGGGTTATACGCACTTACGTTAATGTGTAATGGTAGGGTGATTGTGAGATGAAATGAAGGACCTACAGTTGAACGTGGAATCCGAACCACGGTGGAGGCCTGGCATTCCCCACATTCACAAGATGTCTTGTCAGAGGTGAAGGAAGGGTTTGGTAATCAGATAAATCTGTGCCGGGACCGAGGATTGAACCCCGGCCGCCAGCACAGAAGTCTTGACACCTTACCCCTAGACCACCAGGTCACCGACCTGATGGGTTATAGTGGAGGTAGTGGATGTAAAAGGTAGAATTTAGAGGAAATAAAACAGCATTTGCATGAAGAGACAAGAGTGGGAATTCATTCGAGAAAATAATACTCATATTCGTCAAAACAGAAAAAAACAAAAAAAACAACAAGACAAGACACTTTTTTTGATCTTAGAGCTCATCAGTGTGGATCATAAAATTGTTTCATCATAATTTTAATTACAACTACTAAAGTTAATTCTCGTTAAGTTTGACTTTTAGCCGGAATAATTTGGTATCTGACTCCGTGGCAGGGTTAGTAGGTCAACCTCAAGTCTAGACAAACACATTTTTATGCCTAAAAGGGTTCATTAAGTATGTGAGTTAGTGCTAATTATTAATTACTATCACCTGGGACTACACGTTTAAATTATCTCTAGTTTACTCGCTTGTACACTTTCGCCCAGTGTGGGAAATAAAATACTTTAGTTCCACAGGAACTTTTTTTTATTACCATCGCGTCTTACGTCTCATTCGAGTAATAAATCTATGCACTAATTACACTGTGTTAGGGATTAGGAAGGTTGAATTTAAAGGAAATGTACCTGCATGTGCACAATTCGAGAAGGGAAAACCACCGCCAGCACACCCGACCAGATCGAACCCCAATCTAGTCTTCGGCAGTCTAGCCTATTGCGAGCTTAGCACCTTAGACCATGCAACCACTGAAGCTGGTCACAGGAGCTTAAAACCTTAAACTACTCAGAGGTGGTTGGATAACGCTTAGAGATGTCTTGACCATGTTGCAACGGGCCGGAGTTTTTAGCCCAGTAATCACACTCCTCATCCTGTTCTGATGGTTTTAAGTACAGTAGCCCCATGGCTTCTTTGGTGCTGACTGACAGCTGACGGTTTTAAAAAGTTACCAGACCAAATTGTGTATCCCTACGCCGAACCAAATGATCTGCAAAAACATGTGTTTAGCAGCTGTCACTTCTGACAGTCAGTTGTGAGCTGTCGGTCAGCACCAAAGAAGTCACGGGGCTACTGTAGTTTCTGTGTCTGCAGTGAGATATTGTAAGAACTACACACGTGACCATATTAACTTGGACATCAAATTCTGGTCACTTTGTATGACATGCATTGTATCGATTTATCCTAATTTCTCATGCAGAGAAAGTATTGTAATCATGGGGAAACTTTCACCCACGAGAAGAAATTGATGCATTTTGACTTTTTATGTGCATCCAAACTAAAAAAAATGTGGACCTTACAATTTTGCCTTTTTGTTGCAGCCGAAACAATTTGAAAGATTTCATTCAAATTTTCTATTCACCTGTAATTTGTAAATACCTCAATTCAAATTGTGATTTCAATTCTAGCCCAAAAATTAAGAGTAGTTTACTGACGAGCGATTTATTTTTTAATTTGGAATATTGCATAACTGGCTTAAACGATCTTGATAAAAATGAGTAGACCTATCTGGGGAGTGTTTTGCATAAGCCTAGTAGCAGATTCCAGATATTAATTTTTTTCAATAGATAGCAATCTTGTTCAAAATTTATAATATATCGTCTCTCTTCATATTATTATAAAATTAATGTGTTTTTTCTGAGGAAAAAATGTTTAAGGATAGTTCAGTGATAAACAATTTTTAGCGGTTTCGTTCTTAATTTTAACATGATGACCTTGGTGGCCTATGGGGTCAAGTGCTCGCCTCAGAACCGGATGATCGCGGGTTCAAACCCAGCAGAGGTAGACTGATCTTTCTTGAGCGATAAAAATCTGTATAGGCCCTTTCATGCTCGCTCAAAGAAATTCAGTGTGGAAGGCATCGAAGATTCACCACACTCTCTGAACTCCCCTAGTACATGTGATTTCTACCAGATGGTGCAGGCAGCACTAGTCAGTAGAAGGGATGAGCGCATGCCCAGCTCCGGACGGACAGAAATCGCCATCAAACCAACCTTCGGGTCGTCGACTTGAAGAGAGACTTTCAATAAGACTATATTAGAAAGTATGCATATGTGGTGACATTTATTTTTATCTTAGTTCCGTGACACTGTGAAACAATGTTGGCAACAATGAGAGAGTATGGAGTTGTCTCCGCGGGCCAACGGGGTCAATAGAACACAAACACGGCGGCATTTCTACCACGGTATATCGTTCGAACCCCGGCCATGACACAACTCACGTACCGTATATGTTATCAATACATTAAAGTGAACTACAAGTAATAAAAAAGTAACTTCCCCTTTCTCCGGCTAGTTTTTTTTTTTACAATTTGGAAAGTACAGTCTGTTTAGATCACTTGTCAACTTGACAGCACGTATTTGAGAGGTAGATGAATAAGTGGCAACTTTTAGAATGTCACCAAGAGTTCCCAAATCACCGTCAGCAAACCATGAAGACTAATCTATATTTTCGGATATTTAATTAACACCGTAGCCGGATCATAATTCAAAGTATAACCAACCTCGTGATATAGTGGTCAGAGAGACCCCTGGCTGACCTAAAGGCTCCAGGTTCGGTTTCCGGCTGGGACTATTCTCGAAAGGGGAATGATTCCCGTGTTCACCAGGGTTTGGTTCCCTGGCGCAGCCGGGATTCGTTTGTGAAAGGGGTGGGGCGGGGGTTAGTTTCACTGACCAACTAAGCGGGGTTCATTAGTTTTTCCCGCGGGAAAATTTGAAAATTTAAGTACTGGAAAATGGGAATGCATCAAAAGAGATACAATAATATCCAAAATATAATTAAGATAGAAATACTTCACACCTCACCACTTGAGCTTACACCAAAACATAGCATATTAATATGCTAAGAGCTATCATATTTGTAGTCCCGGTCCACCCCTGTTTGCAGAGTCCAATTTTCATTAAAAGGGTCTTTTAAAAAATACAAACGCATTTAATTGTGTCAACATGATCCTATTTTACTTAATTGTTATTTTATAGTTATTGATAATATCCATCAAAAGTGACGGCTGCAGATCACGTGACTTGACATATATTATGACCCACTTCGGTGGCCGCATGGTCTATGGCGCTACTCTCACAGTAGACTGGACTGGCAGTGACGGGAAATAAAGGTTCAAATCCCGGTCGGGTGCACTGAGGAAGGTCTTTCCCATAGTGGTTTTCCACACAAACGCGGGTACACTTCCTAATCCATAGAACCATTAGCGTAATTAGTGCATGAGCGTATAACGCGAACGGGTAGTATGACACAATGCTTGGAAGAAAAAAAGGTATTCTATCTATCAAATAAGACCCTTTATCTGAAAAGTTGAGTGTAGCAAGAGATTGCAAATGGCGGATGTTAATTCAACACTCATTCCGCCGAGTCCACGCATATTTCCCAGTTGTAACAGACAGGATGTTTAGGACTGAGATAGAGCGCTACAGATAGGTACCGAGGTCAGCCCTTCTGACCCGCAGTCCCTTCATTTGGACAAGGGTGACCATTCCCTGGTCTCGCTAACCAGGGACAAAAACTGTCGTCCCTTCGTTTGGACAAGGCTGACCATTCACTGGTCTCGCTAACCCGGGAATTTTTTTTAAAAATATACCAATAAACTGTTTAGGTTATACGCATATGGACTAATTACGCTAATGGATTAGGGACGTTGAAGTTTAAACTTAGGAGTGTACCCGCATTTGCGTGAAGGTAGAGTAGAAATCAATTTTGTAAAATGTACCCTCAGTACACCCGACCGAGATTCGAACTTCAATTTCCCTGTAATCAGCATTCTCGTCTATTGCGAGCGTGACGCCAAAGACAATGCGGCCCACGAAGCAGGTAAAAACCTCATTCAAACCCATGTTTTTTAATTATACATAAAAATGCTCGCCTTTGAATTTTAAAATTAAAGTTATCTCAATCCCAACTAAAACAAAATTGGAATACAAATCATAAAAAAAAAACTAAGCAAAAGCCTTTTATCGGTTTTAGCAATAACAACGAATTATATAATGAATGGGATGCAATATTCGTTTTAGCTTTTAGATGACGCTCTAAACTAATACAGTAAATAAAATATCTAATGTACAACGTAAGTACCCCGGCTGTTTTGAAAGGATTTGTAGAGTACAGTAGCACCATGACTTATTTGGTGCTGACTGACAGCTTTGAAAAGTTACCAGACTAAATTATGTATCCCTACGCCGAACCAGATGATCTGCAAACACATGTGTTTAGCAGCTGTCACTTCTGACAGTCAAAATGTCGGTATATACCTAAATGTTGACAGTCAGAAGTCAGCTGTGAGCTGTCAGTCAGCACCAAAGAAGCCGTGGGGCCACTGTATTTACCTGTTTCAATCGTAAGTCAATTGTCAACCATCCTACAAGCACGGCACGTGACGCAGTGGGCAACTTGACGTATATTTCAAACACTATCTCGATTCATACACCGCTTCCTCTACGGTGTTTTGAAACCGACACAGCTGAGTTTCAAGTTATTTTGAACTAGACCCTCCCCCCCCCTCCCCCCATTATTATTTTCAACACACATATTGAATTTTTTTTAGCACCGCGTCTTACTAACCGTTCGGGTTATACGCTTTAAGTACTAATTACTTTAATGGATTAGGAATTGGGAAGGTCTAATTAGAGGAAGTGAACCCGCATTTGTGTGGAGGGAGAGTGGAAAACCATTTAGGAAAAACCACCCCCAGTTCACCCGACCGAGATTCGAAACTCGATCTCCCCGTCCTCAGCAGTCTAGCTCAACACGACAAGCGCGTTAGCCAACTACGCCACCGAGGCGGGTCACACATTGAAGAATCATCATAGACTCTACCATAAAATATGAGTGACTATCGACATTTTTATGAGGAATAAATTAAATTTTCAAAATAAAATAAAGCCTATGTTACTCGCTGATAATGTAGCTTTATATTGGTGAAAGAATTTTTAAAATCGGTCCAGTAGTTTTTGGGTTTACCCATTACAAACACAACAACAAATCTTTCTTCTTTATAATATTAGTGTAGATTCGTCACAGTCTTACAAACACAACAAAAAAAAAAAAGCTGAGCCATCATTCACCGAGGAACCAATTGGATCACAGACACGGGACATTGGAGGTTAATAGACGACCAGGCAAGAAAATACTGCTAACTCAAGGAGTTGCTGTCTGGCCACAAGACTTAAAATACAATGGTCCGTGTAGTTTTATGGAACTACTACTCTATTCTGTCTAAGCTTATACTCCCTTTCGTCCCTCACCTAAAACTTATCTTTGTCATGGCAATAAGAGGGGGAAAATAACTAGGAAACTTCATATCTCAAGGTAAACATGAACGCCCGCCGAGGTCCGTGAAGTTGGCAGCACCACTAACGGCACAAATTCTGAAACCTATGCCAATATTTAGTGCTGAATTTCTGCCACAAGAATATACCATTAGCTTACAACACGTACGGGTATTAAGACGCAATGCTTAAGATAGAATTAAAAAAAAAAAGAATCAATCGAAACAAGTAAAAGGTATAGTGGACATGTTCCACTCTTGTTCCCAAGCCCTCAGTCAAACGGGGGAGCCTTGATATAAAAGTTTACAAAGTGAATAAGGATAGAAGGTTGCGGGGAGAGGGGTAGAATTGTGCCGCGTTTGTTTGTTTCTTTTGGCGGCCTTTTAAATGAATTTTGGAACAAGCTTCCTCCCCCCTCATTTTCCTATTCAATAATAAAAGAGAATACGGATCGATCTATCAGCTTTCAATTCGGACATGACCGGGTCACAACCACAGGGTGAAGAGGGGTGAGGGAAGGGGGGAGGGCCACGTGCCAGTTCACTTCCTGGTAGAAACTTTACCTAAAACAAACCTTCGCTTTTTGAGTTTTAAACAATACGCTATGTGCAGGGCCGCGTCTAGAAATCGGTCGAAACCACTATTTTACAAGCGGCAATATTAATAATAATAATAATAATAATAATAATAATAGAATATTGAAATAATAACTAAATTTTAACACTTTTTGTTGTTGTTGCTAAAATGTATTCATAACTATAGATGTGACGCTTGAGCTCTATAGTTTTAGAGAGATTCTAGATCTATAAAAACATCTCGAATTCAATAATTATGAGGAACTTTACCAAAAATAACAATTTTAATCAATTAAAAAGGAATTATAGCCTATTGACTTGTCTAGTTGTGAGGGTAACTAAAACAAAGTTACCTTTGTTGTTTGTATCGTAATAGAAACGTTAACATTTCATTCGTCAGCGGGCACCAAGTCTAACATTTTTATAAGTAGATTTTAAATATTTTCACTTAAACCAAAATTGTCCATTTTTAAAGATTCTAAAAATATATATATATATGTAAGATTTGGACTCTAGATGTGTAGGTTTCAACCCATCTCTAAATTTATTACATTAGTTGGGGGAAAGGGGGAAAAAAAGGGGGGG
>CABFOW010002714.1:0-31746 GCA_902141385.1 Timema californicum | reverse complement strand
CATATTTGTTTTTTGATTGGCTGAATGCAAGCCAACGCAACTACATAAACGCAAGAGATGGACAATGTTCATCTCCTCCCGACAAGATGGTCCGACAGTTCCGACACACGATTGTGTTTGCGTAAGCTATTGTAGACAGACAAAATTACGTTATTGCGTAGTTGCGAGTCCGACAAGCCGGTGCGTTTGGTTGTAGACGGGCCATTAGACAGAATAGCGAAGAAAACGACAGACCGTTGTATTTTAAGCCGTGTTGAGCCGTAAGTCTTGTTGACCGCGGCGGCCGTCTTAAGACCGTGTTGATCATATTCCTTCCTATTCAATCCGATGAGCCTGAACCAGACTTTTAAAAGGTCGCTGGTTCGCGTGCGGAGACAATCGTAGATAAACAGGTATTTAAAATGCACATTATGAACAGAGTATTTCACCACAACTTACAAATCCAACTTAATAAACAACCATACGTTGCTCCTCAGGATTCACTAGAGGATAGATTCTCAAATTCCTAATTTCGTCCATGACACGTTTTTGATCCATACTCGGAATCGAACCGGGGAACCGTCGATCAAAAGGATTACGCGCTACCGACAAAGCTAAGAAATATAATAGCGGAAGTAGGATTTAAAAAAACTAAGAATGATATTTAGACGCAGTATTATTTGTATTATATGCATTCGCCTGGAGAGAGTATGTAAAATTGCCAATGTAAAATAATAAATTACAATGACTTGATAGGGATTTGAACCGTTGCTCGGCATGATTGAAATTTGTCTGACTACTTACTGTAATTGAGGAGTTACACTTTTTACAGTGATAAATTGACGGGCGGAGGACAGAGCGTTGTGTCTGTTCGAGAGTTAAGTTAATTTGTTTAAGTCGTTTGCTAAAAGTGCACGTTAAATACCTATAAAAAAAACCACCTGCCTAACCTGGAGTTTACCAGGCACGCGCACCGGAGGGCACGCAGATTAAATGTCAGACTCACCTAGTCTGGTTTGCCGGTGACTGGGATGCCAGGGTTTGAAACCCTGCAGGTGTACTCAAGGTGGTCTCCTACTTCCACTCCACACAAATGCGGGAACTCTCAATATAACTTTCTCGTCTTTAACCTATAATTTAGTTAAATGCGGCGCGCACATAAAATTTAATAACACATCAATGTTGACCCATAAAACATTTTTGTATTTTCTAAAAAAATGCTCCTTAACGTCGATTCGTGGGTAAATGTGTGTAAAATGTGCAAAATTTACCTAAAATAAAAAAAAATCTAGCTTTGGTTCAACCAGTTTTTTGATAGGTCTTACCGTTTAGCCACAAGAGGCCTCCCAAAAAAAAAGGTCGCACCAACTTTAAAGTTGCTCTACAACTTAGGAATAATTTTTTTTTCGGGGGTTGAAACTAAAATTTCTAACTTTTTTGGAATTTTCCCGTCGGTTACAGGCTAGAAGTGAAGTTTGTCATATTTCAAGTTTCTGACTCATCTGGAAGTGGGTAAACAAAGTTAGTGAGTCAGCCGTGTGGCTTTATAGTATAGTGGCTGCACCAAAGTGTAACCAGGACCGGTGACCTTGATATCTTTCAGGGTAAAACAGAGTACACATAATTAAATATAGGTTTGGTCATAAGGCGTTAGAGAATAACATCGCTGCTATACTCACAGAAAACATGTTTTCAACATGAATTCTCTACGTTGATAGACCGCTATGGAAGCTTGTTTGAAAGCACACGACTTGGAATGTAGAGTGCCACGTCAAATTAGTGGAAGGAGGGGGGGGGGAAGTTAGCAACAAGAAATAATCAATATTTAAATAGATTAACGTGATTTAAATCAACTATAATAGGGCCTAAACAAAGTACAGTAGCCCCGTGGCTTCTTTGGTACTGACTGACAGCTAAAGGCTTGGAAAAGTTACCAGACCAAATTATGTATCCCTACGCCGAAACAAATGATCTGCAAAAACATGTGTTTAGCAGCTGTTACTTCTGACAGTCAACATGTAGGTATATACCAAAATGTTGACTGTCAGAAGTCAGCTGTGAGCTGTCAGTCAGCACCAAAGAAACCACGAGGCTACTGTAGCATAGCGTTCATAATTTTAAAAGATCGAGCGATGTACAACTTACAAGCAAAATCACCATCAGAAATTGTGTCTGTCAAATAAAATTGTCTCTATCACACAATAACCTTGGTACACCGCGTCTTACTACCCGTCCGGTCTACCCTATATTTACATTAAAATAATATGTATGAACAAAGTAGAATGTAAAATAAATGTACCTGCATTTGCGTGGAGTGGGAGAGTGAGGAATACCCTTTGCACAACCTACCCGGATCTGATACCCGCCGTCGCCAGTAATTCCAGTCTATTGCGAGAATGAAGCCTTACCAATTAAATACCGCCAACGTCAGTGGTCTGGGGGTAAAGTGCTCATCTCAGGACCAGGTGATCGTGGGTTCAAACCCAGCCGGGGTTGACGGATTTCACCTTGAGAGATTCAGTAGCAGAACTTCCTTCGGATAGGTAATAAAGCCGTCGGTCCTCATATTAACTGTGGCATTTAAAAGCCCCCTGGAAGGTATGTGAAAATACATTCCCTTTCGCTCTCGCTCATAGAAATTCTCGTGTGCTGATATAATCAGTAGGTTCAGAAAGTGTACGTTAAGTTGGGGCTGTAGGGGACGCGAGAAAAGGTGTGTTTTTTGCAGTTTTTATGGCAAAACTTTTTTTTTGCCAAAATAAATGAACATAATCTGAAAATTGAAAAATGACACCTGGACAAAGGAATCCAACCCGGGATATTTTGACTTAGTACGCCAATGCTCTAACCACTGAGCTATCCAGGAATCGCCCCGTACTCAGGGTCTTTCTTCACTAATATTTTAAGGCAGAGTCTATGATGGACGTGCTGAAATCGTCGGCTACAAATGTGTCGAGGTGTAATTTTTCAATTTTCAGATTATGATATCTAGATGGAGAATTTCTCACTAAAAAGCATAAATAATAGCTTCGGTTATTTGATTCTAAAATAAATCAAATATTGCTCCAGTAGAAATGTAAGAGTTTAATTTTCTTCACGTGGTGATAACAGTTGTTGAATATTTGTCATGAGCACAGCGGCATTAGATGAAAAACTTTTTAAATCAAGATAAAAAAGAGTGGCCATTAAATTTGAGGACACCCTCGACAAATATTCAATTAAATTTTGAGGTCACTATGTGAAGAAAATTAAATTCTATTTTTGTACTAGAGCAATATTTTACTTATTTTGGCCAAAAAAAAAAGTTTTGCCATAAAAACTTCAAAAAACCTTGACCTATTCTTGCGTCCCTTCCATCACACAAACCCTAAGTAGCTCAAATGAAAACGTTCCTATTTTTCCGCCCCCCTAGTATCCCCACAACGTGTACCCAAGTGACAAGATGTAACAAGTCTCCAAAGAGACTGGTGGCTACGTTACAAACAACACTTGGAGTCACGTCTGGTTCAAATTACACCGGGCCTGTGTTTTATATCAACCAGCAGATGAGAGAATGACAGCTTTTAGATCACACATCTCTCGTTGAAGGACGACATTCGAACAAGTTTAGTTTTAATGGCGGGAAGGGGGAGTTGGTGGGTGGAGGAGCATTAGCAAGTGTAAGAGAGACAAGGCCGTACCCAGGGGAGGGGTTCAAACACCCCCCAAATTTTATAAACAAAATATATATGGCTTTATTTATGGTTGGAACAATATCAAAATTAAGTTACAAGTACAAATTAGCGGGCTGTGTTACCATAAAAAGCACTTCAGAGAGTTTGAAGTGGTGTTTAATATTTAGAAATTTCCCTAGCTTTCGGCAGTTATGGTGTTATGTTGCCATAAATAAACATTTCATATAGTTTCTAGAACTGTTTATAATTTCGAATATTTTTTTAAATTTCCAGCAATTGGAGGATGCGCCCCCCGAAGTTATTGACTGGCTACGACCTTGAAGAAAGGTATTACACTGTCATACTTCTTAGATAAATATTTTATTTTATAAAATGTAATTATGATATAAACGTGTTAACACTAACTTTTATATAATGTGTGTTGTTACCGCAAATGTGTACCTTGCAACAAGTACTTCAAAGTTTGTTTTGTCTCGGTCTCTGTGATTAGGGTTCAACAATGAATAAACCACGTGACGCTGGGAGAAAAAAAAGGGGGGGGATAGCTAAATGTCTTAATCAGGGGCCCGCCGGCTTGTGAAACATATAAAACTATATTAAGATGAAAATGACAAATGCATATAAATATACATTTAACATAATAATCGAACAAAGTAAATACTTATTTTATATGTATTTAATTTTAAGTTATTTCATACAAAATTTTTGCTTTTTTGCTCTAAGAAAAGTGTCGCGTTTTTTTTTATACAAATGTACTTCTGGCCGGTGTACGCGGAAAACATTAGTCTGAATGCAAAAAAGACTCTAGAACAACATCGGCACGCACTCAAAAGAACGGCATCTCTTTGACACCCAACAGAAGTCTTAAAAATGTTGACTAGGAAATACGTGTTCAAGGATTAGTGCTACTTAAAGTGATTTACCAAAGCCTTCACACTGCTCAACAAGTGTTTTTCAAATCTTATCTTAAAAAGGCAAAAAAGAAAAAAATTAATTAGCATATTATGATATCAAAAGTCTTTGCATATTTAGATGGGCCTATATTTAATACTGGTTTGAGCAGTGGCGTACCTAAGTATTTCACACCTAACCTCACCTAACATATGCAATCAAATTAATAAACGTCCGAAAAGCTACATTAACATATGAGTTTTGATTTTGTTCTGAGGTCTGACTTTTGTACACACACACCCTGGGGGGATAGCTAAATGTCTTAATCAGGGGCCCGCTGGCTTGTGAAACATATAAAATTATATTAAGATGAAAATGACAAATATATATATATATATATTTAACATAATAATCGAACAAAGTAAATACTTATTTTATATGTATTTAATTTTAAGTTATTTCATACAAGATTTTTGCTTTTTTGTGCTAGGAAAAGTATCGCGTTTTTTTTATACAAATGTACTTCTGGCCTGTGTAAGCGGAAAACATTAGTCTGAATGCAAAAAAAGACTCTAGAACAACATCGGCACGCACTCAAAATAACGGCATCTCTTTATATTGACACCCAACAGAAGTCTAAAAATGTTGACTAGGAAATACGTGTTCAAGGATTAGTGCTACTTTAAGTGATTTACCAAAGCCTTCACACTGCTCAACAAGTGTTTTTCAAATCCTATCTTAAAAAGGCAAAAAAGAAAAAAATTAACTAGCATATTATTATTATATCAAAAGTCTTTGCATATTTAGATGGGCCTATATTTAATACTGGTTTGAGCAGTGACGTACCTAAGTATTTCACACCTAACCTCACCTAACATATGCAATTAATATTAATAAACGTCCGAAAAGCTACATTAACATATGAGTTTTGATTTTGTTCTGAGGTCTGACTTTTGTACACACACACCCCTTCCCACGCATATAATTGTGTTGTATAATATATAATAATTCAATTCTACGCTCCTCTACACTTTATCACATTAAAGAATATGGTACACAGTTTTTAAGCACAACACACGCTGAGTAAAAAAAACTTCCTTCCATTATCACGACAGAGCCGGCACTGCGAGAGCAACAGTGCTCTATCTACCCGGCAGGACCACCTTCCTCCCCCCTCCCCTCCTATGTGCGCATGCGCACAACAGTCAAACACCACGTCGCTGGCACTGTGAAGCGCACAGTTCTATACAAAGATTTATATATATTTTTCATAAACTGGGGGATGACTACTGAAATACTGACATTAAGCTTAAGGAATATATATTGCACTACAAAAATAAATAATTAATTAAAAAAAGGACTAATTATATTAATTGTTATCGATCATATCAAGTGGAAATAGGGGGTGCTGCAGTTCCGCAGTGCCTATACACGAGCCGCCACTGCCTCTATGCCTATATACATAGTTTAAAAGTGAAAAATTTCCATTTAAAAAGTCCGAGAATGGATATTTGGGAATAGAATGATGCAATTTAGGCCTAATAGGTGGAGTCCTTTCTTTTATTAGAGGAAATTAATAACGGGAACCTACCAATTATATCAACCAGTACACGAGAGTTTCTATGAGCGAGAGCGAAAGGACCTATCGATTTTGCCAGTAAAGGTGTTTCCCCATAAGTTACCTTTCAGGGTTCTTTAATCAGCCATAATAGACAATGGACCGACGGCTTTACTTACCCTCCGAAGGAGGTTGTGCTACGTATTTTTGTCGCTCAAGAAAAACCCATCGACCCCAACTTGGTTTGAATCCACGAACATAGGATCCTGAAGCAAGATCCCCGAGGTCGGAGATAGAAGGGAGTCACAACTCAAACGGTATTGTCATTTGTATTTTCCTCTTCACTGCTTTTGTTCTCCTATTGTCTGACAGTTCCACCCAGTATTCTAGTTACGTCATAAACCTACTTGGTCTATGGACGTTTAGGCGTTTCTTCTAGACTATTCTAGTCCCTTGATCAGAAATGCGAGCTGATAGCGACTTGAAAACGAAGAAACGCTTTTGCCTCCGCGTATATTACTGTGACTTTAGTCTCACGGGTAAAGTAGCCAGTGGTTGTTTGGTTCGTATTCAGTGGCGGCTCGTGTATAGGCACTGCGGAACTGCAGCAGCCCCTAATTCCACTTGATATCATCGATAACATTTAATATAATGAGTCCTTTTTTCTTTAATTCTTTCTTTGTTTTTGTAGTACAGTATATATTCCTTAAGCTTAATGTCAGTACTTCAGTAGCCATCCCCCAGTTTATGAAAAAGATACAAATATCTTTGTATGGAACTGTGCGCTTCACAGTGCCAACGACGGGGTGCCTGACCGTTGTGCGCATGCGCACATACGAGGGGGGTGGGGAGGAAGGCGGGACTGCCAGGTACAGAGAGCACTGCTGCTCTCGCAGTGCCGGCTCTGGAGTGATGGTGGAAGGAAGTTTTTTTTACTCGGCGTGTGTTGTGCTTAAAAACCGTGTACCATATTCTTGAATGTGATAAAGTGTAGAAGAGTGTAGAATTAGATTATTATTCTGCTTCCAGCTATTCTATTTGATTCATTTTTTATCGGTTCTTTTATTTAACAGAAAACTTTAACCGTGCATGGCCTTACATCCCCCCAAAAAAAGTTATGTGATTGAAAGTGAACTTCAACAGCTTAAGTTTTCACAGCTATCTCTCTATGATAAAGTTACAGTTAAGAAAAGAGGTCGTTCAACACCTGATATTCTAATATCTCAGCCAGGCAAAAGCAACTAACTTACATGAAATATATTCGTAGCTTTAATTCCGAATGGTTCCAAAGGAAAAGTTGGCTTTGCGGCTGTGAAGTAAAAAATGCACCGATTTGCTTCCCGTGTTAGCAGCACCCAGCACCCCCCCCCTACTAATTTTAGCTACGAGCCGCCACTGTTCGTATTGCATTTGGGTAAAGGCGTTGTTTGTTCTGCTTTACATACCTGCGAGAGTCATTGTTTTCAACTGGTGAAGACGGCGGAAAAACAAATAAAAAAATGCACGCTCACAACATAATATTAACATCTTTATTAACTTCATTCGGCTGCGAGTGATAATTAAAACTACTCACTCAATATTAATAAATTGGTTTCTGTGCACCACACAAACTTCATCACACATTTACATTTATTAAAAACTCAGAAGATATGTGAAATAAAATACATAGATGTAGAAACATGAGGGGGAAAAGGTATTACGATTCACCCATACTGAATATTATACTTATAAAAAGGGCCCTTTGGTTGAACTAAAAAGGGCCCTTTGGTTGAACTAAAAAGTCCAATGGAGGGTGGATACGTGACCTTGCGCTCAAGGACACGGTTAGGTTTAAGTACCGTTTTGTTTTTAACACTTATATGCACAATGGAGATATATGGTTAAAAGCTAGTTGTTACATCTTTAGATTGGCAACAATCAACTTCAAACAGTAAACATTTTAACGGTTTAGTCTAAGTTTTGATGTAACTAACACATTCATAAATTATAGCACTCCTTTTAACTCTTTTCATTATAATAATTATGTTTGCGTTTCTATTGACGTTTACAAGAATCAAAAATTTGACTGTAAATTTTGTATAATCATGAGCAAGCAAAAAAAGATTGTGTGGTGGGGGTGGGATACACTAAACTTCGCGTGAAAAGTGTTACAATTTAGTGTAAACATTCCGATTTAAAATAATTTGCGAAAAGGATTTTTACCTAACTTTAAATGATAAGTTTATGTAATCCTATGAAGCGTTTCACAGAGTTATAATATTCATAGTAATCTATTTAAAATAAGTTTCAACAATGCCTTGTGACGATAAAATGTAACTCATTACTAAAGTAGACGAGTTAAAAATAGTAATAAGCATCGGATTAAACAAGTTGAGATAATATATTAAAAAAATATAGGTTAGTACAGTTTTAGTATTATTTTGGCTTCATAAATCGCAAACACACTCACCTATTTTCCCTCGAAAAATGTTGTCAACACGCTGCAGAAAGAAAGTCACCAGGTAATCTAACACGTCTGTAACAATATAGATCTCAATTATCTGTAGAGACAACAAAAATATTGTCAAACGAGTCTTCTATCACGTTAATGAGCTTGTAGTTCCAAGTAGCATGTTAAAACATAATAACACTCGCACGAACAAACTGAAGCACTCTGAAGTCTAAAGCCGACAGTAACAAGTAGTACCAGTACATGAGTATAAGATACTCTTCTTCCCCCGCTTATTCGAAGGTTGGACATCTACTTGTATGTTTAAATTATCTTCCCCCACCTTTTTAGCTCATAGAGCCAACCATAGCGCGGAAACTTCCGCGCATGCGCCAAAACCACTACACTAAACATACTATGTTTTGATCAGAGAAAATGAAGTGTCAAAATCAATACAATTAATGGTGCTGTACGAATTGTTATTTATATTACATTCTTGGTTGTCTCTAATTATTTGCATTTGTTATGAGTTTTTAGTGGTGTTTCAAATCACCCCTGACTCACTTAATCTCTAACCACATTAGTGTAAATAAATAAAAAATACTTGAATATATTTGAACCATCAAACTCAAAGACTCATTAGGTTAACGGATAATTTATAAAATTTGTACCTTTGTGGGTATTAGTTATCAGATTAAAACATTTGATTAAATTTTTAATTCTCTCTAAAATGTGTGGGATTATAAATTAATGCACTGGTAATAATGCAAAGCATATGTATGTTATGATGCTATGAATTGTTAGAATTTCACTTTAGTTTCTTATTTTAGAAACTATATAAAATAACGTAAAAACTATTGAAGTTTAGTATGAGAGTTTGAAATGTTGTTAGATTTCTAATATTATTTCATTTGGAAAAATACTTTTTTTTATATTGAAAAAACAACACGTCTGCTGGCAAGAATATTGGAGGAGCTACCGAAACAGAACGATCAAACTTCTAAAACTTACAAGTTCATACACTACTGACAGATGTAGTCGCAATCATAGTAGGTCATTGACCCTTATAGTTGGTAACTAGGTTGCCAACATGTTTTCTTTACCCCTAGATACAGCTATTTTCCCCCCTTCCATTTAATCAAATATTAGCGAATGTAATTTTTAATTGTGTTGAATTATCCCATTGCCCCTTTCTCGCGGGAACGAATACTTTAATTGTTGTTTGTATAATTTTCTCCAATTTAAAAAAATCTAAATGCGAGATATAGTTGAACAATATTGAATTTGTGGCTCCCCCAAAATAATCTCTGTGGCACAACTTCTTTTTTCAAATGAGCCCTGAGAGTATTTTTTGATTCATAAAATATTCTCTCGTGTAAATTTGAAGTGCAACAATATTTATCTTGCGTCAGGAATTTCACAGGTCATTATATTTTTTAGCATAAACTCCAATTTAAATTAGACAACACTTTTTTTTAAGACCCACGTCTTATCAGGCCTACCTATTTGGGATTGCGTTCACTCATAGATTTGTTATATTATAAAATATAGCACTATTTAGTTTATACATAGTGGAAAATTAGATTATTTTCTAGTGATTTTTGGTAACATGAAGTGGTAGCATTGGCTGGTAAATTATTAGCAATTAGAATCAAGTAGGCTACTTTTTTCATTAATTTAATTACTACTACCTATTGTACGATCATTGTTTGAAGTTTTGTTTGTTGTAGACAAGCAAAGCATTGAAAATTACGTTCTTAATGAGACCTTTACATAAGCCTAAGTTGTCTTTCATTTGTTCATATCTCACTTCTTTTCTTTTTTTATTAGAACAGTTTACATTACTACTAAATCCAAAGACTATTATTTCACAGATAAAAACAATTATTAAGTTTATGAATAGAACGATAACCTGCAAACAAAATAAAACGGCAATCTCGCTATAAGATTTGTAACAAGTATTGCCTATGCTCTTACCTGTAGAGGTATTTTACATTTTTCTGGTAAAATACTCAACAGTGAGGCGAATAAGTTACGCAAATTGATAAAAAAACTAAAAAAAAACTATTTTGTGTAGATTTAATAAAGAAAAAGAAAAAAATGTGGCAAATATCCAATGCACAAAGGTGACGTCAAATGTGGTGGACAAATGAAACCTGCATGGCGAAAAATATTTTTAGAAACATTTTTAGCAGTTATGGTTTGTGGTTTAATAAGTAGGAGGTAAACCAGCTGAATGGGAAGGAGGGCGGAGACACCTAGATCCCCCCCCTCCTCTTAATTTATCTTATATGTTTACCGTGAACTTTCCGAACCGTTTGATTGTATCAGTACACGACTTATAAACTAAATTAGCTCTGGAACAGACACAACATCCAGCCCCCCAGGTGTTAATTCATCACTGTGCAAATGGAGAAACCCATATTTCACCAATGATAACATTTTTCTCTCATGCCGGGAATTGAACCTGGGACCGCTTAGCTCATTAAACAGACAGGCTACCGACTGAGGTGAGGTGTGTTGGACCCCGAGTGCTCAGTACATGGGTATATACACATCAAATTGGGTGTTTTGAGGATGATTGGTGTGAAACAGTATGGGTGGAAGGGAGGGCAAAATTGTTAGTAAATTCTTAAGCCAGACTTTAAATTATTGTATTGATTTCCATACTGATTGAGTACTGTGGGTGGATGTATTGTTTAACGCTTTAATTATAATATTGAAGTCGGCCACCTTAGCTCACTCTGTAGCATATCTGTATACTGAGCTAATGTTCCCGAGTTTGATTCCTGGCACGGCTAAAAAAAATTAATATTAGTGAAATGTGGGTTTACACCATTCACGGTGATGAATTATCTTTCGGAGGGGAGGGGGCTGGATGTTGTGTCTGTTCTCAGAGATTTAGGTCGGTTTATAAGTCGTGTGCTGCGGATATGATCAGCAAAATACAGTAGCCCCACAGCTTCTTTGGTGCTGACTGACAGCTCACAGCTGACAGTCAACATTTAGGTATATACCTACATTTTGACCGCCATAAGTGACGGCTGCTAAACACATGTTATTGCAGATCATATGGCTCGGCGTAGGGATACATAATTTGGTCTGGTAACTTTTCAAAGTTGTCAGTCAGCACCAAAGAAGCCATGGGGCTACTGTAAATTATATTCAATAGTGAATTACTAACATACCTAGTGCATCGTTAGTGACACATTCAACCACCAAGCCCTGCACTCGATGTGAGTGCGATAAGATGACTGTAATTCCCTCTGGAACTCATTTGAGAATGTTAACATCCTTATGATAATATGATGAGACTTTAAAAACTTTGAATATCTTGACGTCATTATTTATATTTTAATACGTAGAACCTTTTTCTAAACAGAAATAAAACAAGTAAAAAAAAAAGTGGAAAATATTCCTGTTCACTTCTAGAAACTAGCGAGATTTAAAAATAATCAATGTGTTCTAGATTTTATCACACCCAAACCTGCTTCAATGGCTGCGTGATCTAACGATCTACTCCAGTGTTAGAATAGTCTGCGGAAAACCGTGTTCAACCCCCAGCCGGGTGCACTAAGGGTGTTTAAAAAGAAACTTCCTTTCACTTAAACTTTCCTTACACACAAATTCGGCTCCACTTTCTCTAAATTAAACCTTCCTAATACCCTAAACCCTTAGTGTAATTAGTATATAGGCTTATAACCGAAACGGGTAGTAAGAAAAATGTAAAAAAAAACACCCGAAATTATAAATAAAAACACTTAAATCTTTGCCTTACACTAAGTAAAGAAGAGTAAATTTATAATTTTCAGAAAATTCTCCTTTTGTGTCTGGAAATAAAGTACCAGTACACGTTCAGCTTAAGTGTTTTCAAATCATTTTACAAAATAATACAGTGGCATACTGAGGATTTCATATCAGGTGTCTAAAAGAAAGTTCCTTCTTCCTCAATCTCTCAGTCTGATCGACACCCTCCTCCCGCAACCAGTGCAAATACATATTGAGATTGTGTTAGATCACGGCTCATTTAACTCAAAACAAGATGACCATCGTATCGATGTGACTACAGTTCATAGAATATCTTCAAGCCAAGATACTGCAGAAAAATGCCAGAAATAGTATTTATTCAAACTTAAACACGCAAATAACCTGAGTTCAGAATAAAATAAAAATAGGCTTATGTATCTGTTTATTAAGTTGGTAGCATACAGAGTGAGCTAGTGCCTGTGAGCCGAGTCCTCGGTTCAGAACACCACTCCATTGAATAATAGTAAGACCTGAAATAGTCCTCTGAAACTGTTGCAGACTTTCATCTCGCATAAAAAAAAATCCACGAGAGGAGGGTTTCGAGACCAGGCATAAGTTTTTGGGGAATCGGCCGGGGGGGACTTCCATTAAATTTATAGGACCTAATGCCCAAATATAATAAAAACATGAATGAATAACTATATATTTTTAACAGCTACATGCATACGTACATTATACTTAAGATTCTGGGAAACTTTATGGAAATTCATGAGAATTTACATCAGTTCCAAAAACCTAATTTGTTATTTCTGAAATTTTAAGTATTTCAATTTGATCTGGGGTGCTGGACAGAACCTACTCAGGGGTCCGCCAACGACCCACAGATTGGACTTGCTTGTTCTAGAGGCATCCTTTTATCAAAATCGCCGGTGAGGACCAAAATAGTTTATAGAGGCATATAATTTCAAAAAGATTTCCAGGCGAGAAAAAGCCTGTTGTTAAATGCAATCCTAGCCGGCAAGATTTAAAAACAATGAACTGAGCTGTTGGTTTGTCAATGACGATGTGGCAAAATTTGGAAACAACGGCGCCGAGGATCAAACCAAGGTTGTCTTGTCAGTTGTTGTCGAGCTTGAGTCAAAAACTCTCGCCACATCATCAACGACGGAACCGGAAACTCAGTTTAAAACTCATTCTACAAAAAAAAAATTTTTCTCGATTGATATTCTTTTAATATCGAAGGCATGAGATTCACAAGAGGGATTGATATTTAAATAAATACAGTTACTATAATACTGATCACCCTTACTTATTTATTTTTATTTAAGGATCCTTACATGATAGTAACAATATGATTATGAATAACACAAATTGTGTAGAGATATAGAGAGCTATAGAGAAACACTGGGTTTACATCCATTTCCGTCCAATTTATGACAAAGTGGACAGACAAAAAGATTTATTAGTTTTACAAGCGATTCAAGGAACTTTAGTTTGTAAAAAAGATAGTACACCAAAATTAAAACAAATTAAAACTAAATAAACAAAACTTATGAGTACACATAAAAAAAACCTTAGTGAAGAGTAGAATACGATCAAATATAGGTTAGTAAAAAAATAATCAAAGCTACATACACATATATAAATACTATTACTGTATTTTAACCTCATCTCTTAAAAGAATAATTATTCATTCATAACAAACTTAAAAAAGCTAGTTAATGTATTAGAATTGAGCATTTATTGTAAATTTAGTATTAATAAAACCAGTGGCGCACCCAAATTAAAGAAGGGAAGGCATTTGCACCCCCTGCCAAAATTGCAAATAATTTTAATAAAGGATTAATACTAGATACAAGAATGTATTATGTTTGTCAAATGCATAGGCTAAATTATAAAAGCAGGATTATGACTTGATATTCAAAAGGCAAACCATCATACACATTCAAAATTTTCCTAAAATTTCCTATTAATAAAAAAGAAAGTTCAGCAATAAAAACTTGTAAACATTAAATGCCCCCTCCCCCTCTGATTAATTTTCTAGGTGCACCACTGAATAAAACTCCACAAAAATACCAACACACGAATAATATGGTTACTTTACACCTTAGGCCAGGGGAACGGTTCGATATATAGCTGCGCGACAAAATATCTATATAATTTGTTTTCGCAACAGTCCTGAGTTGTTTTGTCTTTAAACTAAATTCGAGGCTCAACATACTTGCACAGAGGGATATAATTGGAAGAATACTCGACAACACAAGTTAGGTATCCTTACAAACTTGACGGATAGTAGTCGAATAATCACACTACAGCAGGGAATGAGCAGAGTTGAAGATGGAGCTAGACACAATATACGATTGAATTAATTTCAATGTTTCATAACAGAGAATGAGGCATTTATTTAATCACTGGCAGCAGTTTAGACAATTACCTCCATTTCTTGGATGCTTATTGGTAGTTACTTTGCATGTTCATTAGGAAAGGTTTGTTGAAAAAAGTCTTAATTTATTATTAATTGATTTATGCATATAACTAGTCTTAAGATAAAAACCCAGAAATTTATAAGATACTATCAGTAAATCAATTAAATTTTATAGTGATCACAACTAAAGTGTTCTTGGGGGGGTGGGGTGGGAGGGAATGGTCTTTAAATATTGAAACTGTAAATATTTGCCGCAGTTCTCAATTTTACATTAAATTAAATGACATAACTGTTTAAGTGTGGTAAAAAAAACCTCTCCCCTTTTTTTAGAGTCGTCGTACGTTGTAGATTTAAGTAGGAACAAAGTTTAGTTACTAATGAAACCAATAGCCGAAACTATTGTTGATGCATTTTAGTGAGGAATTCACCTTATAGATATCATATTCTGAAAATTGNATCAGTAAATCAATTAAATTTTATAGTGATCACAACTAAAGTGTTCTTGGGGGGGTGGGATGGGAGGGAATGGTCTTTAAATATTGAAACTGTAAATATTTGCCGCAGTTCTCAATTTTACATTAAATTAAATGACATAACTGTTTAAGTGTGGTAAAAAAAACCTCTCCCCTTTTTTTAGAGTCGTCGTACGTTGTAGATTTAAGTAGGAACAAAGTTTAGTTACTAGTTTTTTTTTAACACGTTTCCCCCCCTAACCTTGACAGTAAGTAATGATGTTTTAAAAAATATTGATTTAAAAAAAAAGTTGATTAACAAATGTACAGTTTGTTAAATAAAACAGTTTTTAAATTTTAACTATCACAAGGCCAGGTAGGCCCTAAATATAAACTATCTTGTATTAGTCATTAATATTATTTCTGTACCCGCGTCTCATAACTTGTACTGGTTACACACACATATATGTAATTATTATTACTTTAATGTGTTGGTGATGAGGGAGGTTGAATTTAGTGGAAATGTACCCATATTTATATGGAAATTGTAAATATATTTTAGGAAAAAACCACATGAGCGCAGTTCGAACCTTGGTCTCCCTGTCACCGGCATTCCAGTCTATTGCGAAAAAAAGATGACATTTAGACTATTTGACCACCAAAGCGAGTATTTAAAAATCAATTTCTTTGTGATCAAGCACTGTTGTTAGTTTTAAGATGTAACAGTAAAATAGTAATAACTAAGATAATTTATTTATGAGGTCATTTAAATAAAACCTATTGTTTTAAATATCAAATAGACGTAGAAGCTGATTCCTGTTGATTGTTGGAGCAGGGAAATGTTACTAGCCAGGAGAGCTTCAATAGCTTCAATAGTACCGCTTCGATGGTAAAATTATCAAAAACAGGGGTTTCCAACTAATAAGTGTCCGAGGACCACAATTGATTCCTGAGTCATAATTGGCTTTTTTTTCTTTCAAGTTATGCAAACACGAGAATGGGCATTAAATTGGAAAAGAAATAAGAAGTGGTAGTTTAAATAAGTTTAGTTACGTATTAAACCCAATTTTCCGACTGACATATACCATCTTTTATAAGTCAATATAATATAGAAGATGTAAAGACGTAATTAAGCATAAACAAGTTGGGAGCTTTATAGATTTTTTCTTCACACAAGCCAAAAATTTCAGTTTCTCAGCTAAAACATAAATTACTTTTCCCAAGAAATTTTGTGGGCCGTGAAATAAAAAAAAAAGGCAGAGTGGCCCACCAGTTTGAAACTCGTCACTCTCACAATAGACTAGACTGACAACGACAGGGGGGGGATTTTGATCCTGGTCGGGTGTATCAAGGGCGGTTTTTCCAACTCTCTTTGACAAAAATACCAGTATATTTCCTATAATTTCAATCTTCCTCTTCCCTAATTCATTAACATAGTTAATACATAACCTGAACAAGTCTATAAGGTGCGGTGCTAAAAAAAATAAAAAAATAACAATATTGTTATTTTTACCACTGTACCTTACTACCCGTTTAGGTTATACATTTAGGAAGCAGGTAACTCGATCATTTATTTGTTCCCCCGAAACAATGAAGGCTAGAAAGTTAAAAGGTGTACCTATGCCCCATCGCTCATGGACTTAGATCAATAGACTGTGTATACATTACTATATTACTGTTGGGTTAATCCCTTAGACTCCAGATCATACCGGTATGTATCGTCTAGATTAGGCTTGTATTAGTGAAATGTAATGAGGGACACTCAAATCTCCTAATCCCTAAAGTCCTATGGTTTTTGAGATATGGTTTACTCTTCTAATCCTTCGAGTCCTATGGTTTTTCAAAATACGCTCAAATCCCCTTGTATTGTGAGTCATATGGTTTTCGAGAGATTTGAGCTTTGTGAGAATATCAATTTTTTTTTAATTTATAATACAATTTATGAAGACTTTCACTTTAAATAACAATTTTAAACAATTGGTAAAATAAATGATATAGATTTGTATGGTTGGAAGAATAACAAAATCACAAAAATAGGACATTGTATTGTAATTTACTTACTGAAAGAAATGTTCTCGTTGTTTATGAGGTAATAGATATAACAAACAAAATATAATTTGGTATTGGTAGCAAGACTTGGAACAACTTTTTTTTTGATTCTACGCTTTTTAAGATTCAAGGATTCGAAAGAAAATATAAGATTCGGATTCGCCCCATCTTTAGCTATCATATTTCTTTGATTTTTCAGTGCCACCAACAGAAAAAAATCTTTGACTCTAAAAAATCTAATGAAATTAATAAGCTAAAATACCCTATATATTGGAATTATTTTTATTACAGAATTCAATTTATCAATAACATTAGTACCTTATTTATCAGTGGGTATGTTATTTATCACTCCCTTCTGAATAAATATCAGTCTAATTCTTGAGCCATTTTATCTTCACTATCCTATAGTATATCGTCTTCTGAGCCATTGAGAACTGTGATTATAAGATGCAAATGATTCAAAGACGCATTCTGTTTTTTTAGAGACATACAAATGAGGAAATAAATATGTTATAATGTAAATATCTTTTTCCTTTTCAGTTCCAGAGAAGATTATAAAATATATTTTTTAAATGTTGCTCTTCTAATAGTTTTAACAGCACTCAACTATGTTGCCAAAGGACATAAATCTCAGATGTACCCTTCGTCTTCCCTCTAATGTAGCAGTCTTACCATGCATCATTCCACTATGGTGCAGCTTATAAGATAGGATCATAGTGTAACAGGTGAAGGTTGGACTGTGCCTTTAAGGTGGGGATATAAGGAACGCGAGAAAAGACCAGTGCAGTTTTTATATCAAAACATTTTGTTTGGTAAAAATAAATCAAATATCGATTCAGTACAAACATAAAGAGTTTAATTTTCTTCTCGTGGTGATACAAACACTTGTTTAGTACCTGTCACAATCATAGTGGCATTAGATGACGAGAAAAAGTCGTCATTAAATTCCGGGACACTCTTGACAGGTATTCAACAACTTTTGATAACACCATCTGAAGATAATTAAGCTGTGTTTTTGTGGAAGAAAATGGTTCGATTTATTTTGACTAAAACAATGCTTTGCTATAAAAAGTGTAAAAACACTTGTATTTTTTCACTTTCCCTGCATCCACACCTTTAAAGGTAAATGGAGTGTACAAATGAGTGCATTTCCTAACACTTCAATTTGATGTTTATTTTTAAGCTCTACGAATGAACACTATAGGTCAGCACTTAGAATTATCCGTATCCACGAGTCATTTTAATTGACTGTATGTGTGTGTTAAAAAGATAACTTCCTATTTGGGATATCCCAGAATTATGTTAAGGGGATTACCTCGGTGAGCGATAAATTGCTGCACAGATTTTGAATTCTATGATGCTAGTTTCAAAATATAGTTCACACCAAAATAAAGTTGAAAGATTCCAAAAGGGGTCGTTTCCCTTAACAACCTTATAGTTTGAATTTTATTAATAGAGAAAAATGTGTGAATATGTTACATTAGTTCATTTTCAATGGCTTTTTAAGTACATATGCGGAGTTATGAAACTAAATCGGATGAAACATGGTTCTAGATTTAGCATTTCACTACATACACAGTAATTGTTTGATATTTGAGAACTAGCAGCGAACTTTCCTCTTTACCTTGAGATAAGAAGTTTGGTAGTTTTCTTTCTCCTTTTTCTTATTTACATGGTAAAGGGTGGTTGTAGGTGAAGGGTGAAAGGGAGGTAATTCCATAAAATGACACAAACTAATTGTATTTTAAGCCGTGGCCTATCAGTTATTGATATTTTCTTGCCGACCGAGGCAACCGTTTTAATGTGTTTAGACATTTCTTAAAAAAATTTAAAGCGAAAAAAAATAATCTAAAGATGTCATTGTTTGCAATTTTTCTCGACTTCAATTTTTAAATGTTAACCTTGTTTCTGACTCTTCGACATTTACAATTATAATCTTTTATAATGGATCAAACCTCCCCATTAAAATGTGTTATTTATCTACGATGCTCTTGTAAAAGAAAAAGTTTAAATGGTAAAAATAAAACTTTAACAAAATGGCCATGTTTAATTTTCAAGCTCACAAACACAGAGGTTATGGTGAATAAATCTATGATTGAACGGAACTAAAATAAAGCAACAAAAAACCTAGTAATGTTTAAAATGAAAAATAATCCCAATTCTAAATATTGCTGTTTCTTCTAAATATCAAAACCTTCATTTAAAGCAATTCAAGTGCTATGAATTGAGGTATTAAAAGTTTTGGGTATCGAAGCATCGAGTCTGACCACCCCTAATTATTTTACATAAATTATGAGACATTATAGAATCAGAGGTCAAATCCGACATATGGAGAACCAGTAACAGAATTTTCACTTCTTCTTTCGCTATATTATATAGTTTATAATATTTTAAAATATAATGTAAGTTTTGATAAAACACAACAAGTAAAAAAAAAAAAAGATTAGTCCTTGTATGAGATTAAGATCTTAAAATTACTTAATAAATATACATTTTCAAATGCGACTTACACATTTTTCATAAAACTAAAACATCAAATAAATATGTTGTACTCTAGAGCAAGGCAGAAAAACATTGATTTGCACTAACAACAATTTTAATAAGGTACCCATTTTACTATAAAGCTATCACAACTCTTATATTTTGAAATATTGTAAACAAGTCAATATTGTGGAGACATACCTTTGAAAACATTTATTAAAATAAATGGAAAATATATTTGATCCTTAATAACTTTATCTTCCTTGCTAAACGTTACCATTTAGCCTAAATTTCTTGCAGAGTATAAAATTAATTCATGAACAGAATAAGAGTTAGAATATATATGCACTAAAATGATAAGTTTTATTTAGTTAAATTAATTTGGTTGCCACGAGGAGGAACAAGGAATGAAGTTATCTGGGAAAGAGTGGGAGTATATGATATAGTAAAGGGAGCAAGATTGAGATGGTAATGGATATGTAATGAAGACGGAAAAGGATAGCATAATAAAAATAATTATCAAGATGTAGTATGTGGGGAAAAAGATCGCAAGGGAGCCAAGAAAAAAAGATGGGAGGATCAGATAACAGAAAGTGTGCAAGTGAGAGGAGAAGAATGGGAACAATTAAAGGAGGTATGAATGGTGGAAGGCTAGAGGAAGATGGAGGCATTTTAATAAACTGAATGGGTCACAGGCTGGAAACAGTAGTTGATAATTATGATTATGGTCGACCTCATTAAAATTCAAGAAAATAAAAAGACAGGTTAAACCGAACCTCATATTCCTACTTGCGACCAACCATTCCCCCCCCCCCTCCCCTATCCCTTTGCTTCATGTCCCACTTCTTACCGATACAGTTGTTCTAAATTAGCGGACATGGGAATCACAAAGGTCAAGCCGAGTAGGTTTAAAATTTCAATTATAGAATTTTCATTTATTGGTATGTTAGAGCTAAGTATCGATGTGTAGAAACTTGTGTTATTAAAAACGACTTCTTTACTTTTGATATTGTTAAGAATTGCGTTTAACATAATCAGTGAGAAGGATTATTTCAGAACTGTTCTTAGATACTTTTTGACCATTAGAAATGGCCAAATTTACTGTGAACGGATTTATACATGTATTAGTATTGATATTAGGCTTTATGTAATAAACTGTATTGCCAGTTGGAGAAATTTGATTAGATAAAAAGTTATTTTATGAATAATGTACCAGGAACATAACAAAATAAATTTGAGTTATATTTGGAAGAAGGTACAGGAAAGGTGGATAAAATAAAACATAAAAGGAACAAACACAATATGGCTTTTACAATGAAAAGAAGAACACAGTTCACACTTTACACTGCTGCCGTTGAACAAAGATATAATGGCTGCGCCTTGAAGAAAATTGATCTTTACCGACCAATCCCTTGACCCAGGTTTCATTCTATCGGAACTCATCAGGAGGGAATGTGAAAAGCGCATCGCAACTTTCTAAAAGAGTAAACCAAAAAACACAAAAAGGAGAAAAAGAAAATTTGTAAAGAATGATAGGACACTTATATAGGAACATGTAAAAGGTATAACATAAAGGACAAACAAAGGAAATTTGAGGCAACTCATCTATAAAATGTCGTCTTCCGCACTCAAAAGGAATTCATGCTGAATTGACATTGCCGACAGCCCGCAAAGGAACAAAGCCATAGGTTGAGCATTTTAATCTTTTAACTATATATGTCATGAATATAAAGATTTAAACAAGTCTGCCTACTATTTAGGATGTCCAATTGAGAAGTATTTATGAATTTAAAAAAATATAGTCTGAGCACCTTCTTTTGTTCAAATGAAACACAAAAATCAATATACTTGTTTTAAAGAAAAAATCTCATAAAAGTTGTGTGAAGTTAACTCAATATTATTATAAGCTGAAAAAAAAGTCTGTAATATTTTTACATTAAAAAACCCAACATATTTCATAGTAGTACATATAATACATAAACTGAAGTAGTCTGATAACATCTTAAAGTAATAAAATAAGATTGCGAGTAAAATACTTCTAATTATTACTTAATTTCATGCACAGGTACTTTAGTGGATTTCGCCTCCGATGCACGAAAAGACTTTCTTTTAGAGAGTACCATCGAATCCTTACCAATTTTACACTCGCTAGCACTTTCATCCGTTTTTATAGAATACTGCTTGGCCTGTTTGATTATGTCAGTTATTACTAGCTTAAGTTTGGGTATTGATTTCGGCTCTGAATCATTTGTAGACGCCGGGACAGCGTTCTTTATATTAACTTTACTCGACGATTCTTTCACACTTCGATCCACCTGCTCCCTTTTCTTCAACAACTTCTTCGTCAACATTTCCTCACTGTTCTTTGGTATCAGACACTTGTCGGAAAGGTCGTAGATGAAATCGTCTTTCTTCACCTTCACTCTTTTCCGAACCGGTCTTTGCGCGACGCCTGAATCCGATTTCTGCGGTGAGGACGAAGACGAAGAAAAAAAGAAGGTTTGCTCGCTATCGGAGAAACCCCGATGAAATTCCGGCGATGAGACTTCTTCCAACTCCTCCCAATTAGGTGACACGCTCGACTCCCTCAAACTGGAGTTGTCATCACCGCTGCTCCGCTCGTTGTACGCATCACCGTTCATGAACAGGTCACTGGTGCACTCCTGTCCGTCACCCGTGCCAAAGATTACGTGCATAACCATCTGCTTCGTTTTGTCACTCAACAATTTATTTTCGGTGTCTTCGCTCGACTCCTCTTGGTTCGTTTCAATCTCGTTGACGGGTGAATCCGACTTGGAATCCGGTTCCTCCTTAGGAGGCGGCAACTCATTCGTGACTTGTTCGTGTTCATCGTTGGGGTTCTCTTCTAAAGATCTTTCCAACTTTATGGAGTCCAAGTTTGTGTTACAAACAACTTTCTTACATTTCATGTTACAGATGGTGGACGGCTCAGCATCTGAAATAAATAAATATATTAAACCGTTAATCTTTTTAAGGATTGTATATTCCACACCCGAAATAGACCGAGACAAAATAATGACAAATCAATAGGGAGGTGAAAAGCTTTGGAGCTTGGCCGATAAAAATATTGACAGTTATAATACTCAATTTATGTTCAATTAATGCCATTTTTAGGTGCAAAAAAAATAGTCCTACATTATTTTAAGTTTTTGCACCATGTCTTACTAACCATTTGGGTTATACATCCACATTACAAATCAAAGTATATGAAATAAACTTAAAACCCGCCTCTGTGGCTTAGTTGGCTAACGCGCTTGTCGTGTTGAGCTCTACTGCTGAGGACGGGGAGATCAAGGTTCGAATCTCGGTCGGGTGAACCGGGAGTGGTTTTTCCTAAATGGTTTTCCACTCTCCCTCCACGCAAATGCTGGTTCATCTTCCTCTAATTCAACCTTCCCAATTCCTAATCCATTAGAGTAATTAGTACTTAAAGTGTATAACCTGAACAGGTAGTAAGATGCGGTGCTAAATAAAAAAAACACTTAAATAACAGAATTTCATGTTGTGATGGTAACTTGATATATCAAACTAGAGTGAAAATACAAACAACCGTGCAATAAAAAGAAAATTCTGAGTAATTTTAGTGCATAAAGTTATATAAATAAAGCAGGGAGTCGAACCGGAACCAGAAAAGTTACCTTAAACATAAATTGCTTAAAAAATGGATTTGACATATAATTTTAGGTTCATAAAGGTTATTACCAGTTCTTAAAGGTTATCAATTTTTATAATTCTTATTTATAACTGCATTTTATGCCCTTCCTTCTTTAACTACATTTTATTTTGAAATACTCAATTTTCCTTTTTCTCAGGATTTTTTTTTGTCAAGGTAGGATGTCTTTATTTTTTTAAAGGGCTTACAAAAGTGTTAATGAGCACCTACCACTAATGAGGACTAACTATTGTCATATTTTGTCGGTATTATCATTTTACTCTGAATGTATCTAGCTATGAGTGACAGCAAATCTGTCTATAAGAGGGGTGTATTGAGAAATGAGAACCATCCCAGTTGGGTGGGGGGTTAAGGTGAGGGGGTATCATAAAATATGACTCTCTGCTTTCAAATAGCAGGCTTGACAAAGGAATTTTTAATTTACTTTCATTTATTTGCCGTTATAAATTACCTCCGTCTTACAACCAAACTTGTTAAAGAAGACACATTACGAGTTACGACCATGTCTAAAACAAATCGGGTCGAGTAAACTGGTGACGTTAGATTTAATTTTGTTAAATTTCAAGTAAAATTTTAAAGGGAAAAGAGGGGAAAAAAAATTGATCAATGAAGAAACTTTCTTCAGACAAGATGGAGGCTTCCCCCACCCTCCCCTTCGGTAATATAAAAGATTCTTTTAGGTTAGCTTTTTGTTTTATTTTTGTATATATTTTTAACATCCTTATGTTGTTTACTTTCCGATAGTTTTTTTAAGCCTTTGTATGTTATTCTCATGGCCCGGATTTTGATACTTTTTATTTTAGTTTTCTTCGCCCCATACAATGTTCATTAAGTACATAAACTTTGTCCATAATACTCGTGTAAAAATGTACATTTTATAGGTCATTTTTTGTCATATTTACTTGATGTGTGTCATTTTTTAGTAATTATTAGGCATTTTTTAATAATACCTACAGCATTCATGTCGAGTAAGTATATTTTTAAATACTATCAATATTTCATAAATCCTCAAACAAAATTTTTTCATCACACAGTTGTCGGAATAAGAAGATAGTGTAGTTATTAAGACTTTGTGCCCTTTTTTGCTAGTCTGGATGTAAAATCCACATTTCTGGTGAGACTGCAAATATGCTGGAGAGGGTTGCGTTTGAAGGGAGTAGCTATTACTTTTTACTTAAGTTATGGCATTAGGAACTCAAAAAAAGTTCATTGCTGCACTTACAAAAACACGCCAGCACGTATTCCTATCTTAGGCTAGTATTTATATACAGTCCACTTCATTACACCCTATTTCCACTGTGTTTTAATATCTTTTTTTTAGCACTGCGTCTTACTACCCGTCCCGGTTATATGCTTTCCAATCTAATGTTATCCTCCCATCAGCGTCTAGGTCTTCCCAATGGTTTATTCACGTTAGGTTTACCAGCCAATACTCTGAACACGGTTCTAGATTCTCTCATTCACAATGAATGTCCTCCCCATCGTAATCTGCGAGAATTGATTATATCAACAAGTTTTAGTGATTAATAAAGGGTGTGTAATTCATCATTACATAACCCCTGCACTCCCCAGTATTTTCTTCTCTTTTTTGATCAAATATATACCTAAGAATCTTGTTTTTTAACACTCTTAATTCATTTTTGTCATGTAAGCTAAGAGACCATATTTCATACACATCTAGAGAACTGGTAACATTATTATTTTGTATATTCTTGGTTTTATATAAGTAGGCGAGTGGTTAACAGCTTCCTAACTGAGCAATAGTATAGATTTACTTCCGTATTATTTTCCTGATTTCCACTGTAATATCATTATTGCTAGTTAAAATTGTTCCTAAATATTTAAACTCATTAAACTCTGTCAAATGATATGTTGTTCAAAGTAAGCTCATTAAATTATCGTCTTTAATCTGTGTGATGATATACTCGGTCTTTTCAGCGTTCACTTCTAATCCCATATCCTTCCAATCTTCAAATAAAGTGTCTGCATTTCTTGTAGTAGTTTCTTAACTACTACCCAACATATCTAAATCATCTGCGTATCCTAATAACTGCAATGTAGTGTTTAATGTCGAGCCTTCCTAACTATCTTGCAACAACCTAAGAGCATACTCTATAAGACTAGATTAAAAGGTAATGGGGAAAGCTCAGCTCCTTGTTTCAAATCATTGTGGGTTTCGAAGGTATCCGATATGTGATCTCCAGCCCAAACCCTGCCACGTGTATCCGTCAAACGTACCTCAGTTAGCTAGACAAGTTGTTTTGGGTATCCCAAACTTAACTAAAATATAATGTAATTTGTTTCTTTTAACCGAATCATAGGCATTTGAAAAACCTATATATAAGTGATATACCCTAATGTTGTATTTCCATTTTTTTAAATGTTAATGTTTATCGAATAGTAAAAATCTGATCCGTTGATCTATTTTGTTAAAACCCACACAGACGATCCCCCAACAATTTACTCTGCATATAGTGTCAATCTCATAAAAATCATGTTTGATCAAATTTTGTAGCATGTTGGTATTAGTGAGATACCTCTAATAGTTATTAGCTATTACTTATGAAGCACATTTGAAAATCAATATTATTTTTGAGCAGAATGCAAAGAGTTTAGTTGGAGAAGGCTTTTCACTGCCTTTTACATTTTGTAAAGTGCACGTTTGTTTGATTTAGTCTTGTAACATTTATTGTGAGTTTTTGTTCATCTTTATAGGATTCTTCTTTAAAAAAAAAAATTGAAGTAATTTTCTATTCCATTGAAATCCAAGACCTGTATCTTTAACATCCTTGTAATTATTTACTTTTTCCCTACTTACATTACTAATTTAATATGTACGAGTTGTACAAGGATCAAATTATTTTTATCACCGCATCTTAACACCTGTTCAGACTATACGCACGTATGATAATTAGTCTAATGAGGTAGGGAAGAGGAAGGATGCATTTTAGAGGATGTATACCTGCATTTGTGTGGAAAGAAAGTGGGGAACCATTTTGTAAAAAAAAAAAAACCTCAGTAGATCTGGCCGGGATTCAAACCCCGATCTCCCCACCCTTAGCAGGCCAGTCCAACACAAGAGTGACGACTTAACTTCCTCGGCCAATTAAGCGGGTGATCCGCTTTTAAGCAAAGAGTTTACCGAATGTTATTTTTTCATTGAGTTGTGTTACATTTTTTTCCTTGTGTCATTTATCTATTGATTTTGTTATTTGTTTGCACCAACATGTAGACCAATTTTATTAGAAGTATCGGTAGATAAAAAGGAAATGATCACACTCTCTAAAATTTACTTTTATGAGGCTCCCCAGAAAAAAAAGGCCCAGAAGATTATTTAAATTTATACAGGTTTGATAAAACCAGGTGAATACAAAACTTTTATTATAAAACTCCCCAATTTTTCCTGGATTTACAAACAACATTTAAAAAAAGTTTTAAACCTAACCCTTTTCTTTTACAATATTTCTTAGTTTGTGGGAATTTTTTCGTTTGACAATGTTAACAAATTTTCAATGCTAAGCTACCAACATCAACATTCTTATAAGTTCTTGTCCATCTTCTAATATTTAATTAGGTGAAATTTGTGTCTCTGTGTGAATGTGTTATAAAACAAACCTCATACAACCATCTCGTGTTTAGACAGATATATCTAGACAATGCAATTTGTTTACATCGAGGGAAAAAAAAAATCTTTCACTTTTGTTTAAATGTCAAGTATTTAAATGCCCTGACTTTTCTTTATTTTTGATAAATTCCCTGACATTTCCCTGTTTTCCTAGACCTCAAAGAATTTCCCGTCTTTTGCAAGCTTTCGCTGTCTGTAGTCACCATGGGAGATCAATAAGAATTTTATAAAGTGGCCGACAAATTACCAGCAAACAAAAGATATTCCTAAACTGTTTTTAACAATTTGTTTAGTTTTACTTTATACAGCCAGTACTGTTTCTAACCTGTGGCCCGGATAAGTTTTTTTTTTTATTAAAGTCATATATTTTCTACTACCGGCTTGCTAGGCCGAATAATATAACTTAAAACTAGGACAGATACAACATCCAGTCCGCGGCCGTTAATTTGTCAATGTGAAAGGGTAAACCCACATTTCACCAATGATAAATCTTTCGGCCATGCCTGGAATTGAACCCCGAGACCCTTAACTCAGTAGAGAGACATGCTATGCTACTGATTGACTTAAGGTGTCGAATTATTTGTTCAGTCCTTATTTTATAATAAAGGAAATTGATAAAACTCAAGAAAAAGGAAAAATAAACTATTAAGAGTAAATTTGATGAAGAAAGCCCACCTAGGGAAAGAGGAAAAATGTGGGAAGAGTCCAATGCACAAAGGTGACATCTTCTTCTTCTGTCTTCTATAGTAGAAGTAGTTAACCACACATTTTAACACAAATATCATAATATTTCAGCATTGTTGCCTTTATCAAACACAAAGAAGAAGAAAGTACATTTAACACAAACAATGGATTACTCCATTTTGAATTTTTAAAAAGAAACTGTTAGAAACACATTGTACCAACTGTTTTTGGGAGCAAAGATTAATTCCTTGATTAAGGTTAATATTTATAGAAAACTGATGATGCTGATAGTAAAAATAATAATAGATAAGAAAATAATGATAATAAAAAATCATATATTTTTTAAAATAATAATAACATTGTAGAAATAAATTATCTTCAATATTATTATTTTTAAAATTAACATTATTATTATTATTATTATTTTAAAAAATATCATTTTTATTACCATTTTTATTATCTTTATTTTCTTATCTATTATTATTTTTATCATCTGCATCATCAGTTTTCCATAAATATTAACCTTAATCAAGGAATTAATCTTTGCTCCCAAAAACAGTTGGTACAATGTGTTTCTAACAGTTTCTTTTTAAAAATTCAAAATGGAGTAATCCATTGTTTGTGTTATATGTACTTTCTTCTTCTTTGTGTTTGATAAAGGCAACAATGCTGAAATATTATGATATTTGTGTTAAAATGTGTGGTTAACTACTTCTACTATAGAAGACAGAAGAAGAAGATGTCACCTTTGTGCATTGGACTCTTCCAACATTTTTCCTCTTTCCCTAGGTGGGCTTTCTTCATCAAATTTACTCTTAATAGTTTATTTTTCCTTTTTCTTGAGTTTTATCAATTTCCTTTATTATAAAATTATCTAGCCATTGGGCCACCTTATTTTTAAACATTGTTCAGTCCTTAGAAATATTTGGAAAATACCATTTATAAATGTGTATAACCTGAACAGATAGAACAAACTATTATGAATAAAATTAAAAAATCTGAAAATGATAATAGTGCCTATGAAATATCAATGTTTTAAAATAAAAAATATTAATTCTAAAAGTTGTCATGAATAACTTTAAAATGACTCACGTTTAGGAAGAAGTGTCAAAAATGGGTTCATTTTTTGAATTCCTACTTTGGTTTTCAAAATTACAAGGTATTTTTTTTTTATAGAAAACTCCAACTTTGCCCTGAATGTGAGAATCTCATGACTTTTTTTTTACATTTTACAAGTTTTTTTTATATCGTTGGACTGCCTGTTTTAGCTAAAATAATTTTTTTTCCCCCCGGCCACTTAACTCAATTTATAGTTTAACAAACTACACAATATTTTATGAGATTTTCATAAGATTTATTACATCCTCTTACCTATATCGGAGCTTTGTTTTCCACGTCTGACGAGCCGAGGCTTTGACAACACATTTACACCAACAGAACCATTAGAACTACTACGAGTAGCTCTCATCTTTCCGAAATTCCCAGTGAATTTCTTTCGCCGCCCCACTCTCTTATGCTTGACCCCTGTATCTGGAGTTGAATTCTCATTAACAACAGATTTCAAAATAGCTTCCTCAGTCAGTGTGTTTGGTTCATCAACTAAACGTAAAACCACCAAGTCTGGTTCGATAGAACTCTTAAGATTGCTCATTCCTTCCGCACACTTTTCAATCGTCACATCTTCAAGTTTTACCAGATGAGAAGACTGACATTTAGTGACTTCCTTACTGCTTGTATCACTTTCAGTCCTTGAAATCTCAACACACAGTTTTTCTTTGTCTTCTCTACCGTCATTTCCGTGAGCTTGGCATGCTCCGTCCTCCGAAATACTAGTACTTTTATCAGGGAGTCGTACGATCGACACATCTCCATCTGTGAGAGCTTTCTTTTTTACTACTTGGTCACTAGTAGAACTTTTAGTTGGCGCGTTGTTAATACCTAAACTAGCGACATCATCTAATTTTGAATTATTAGAGGCATTCGTACATGTTTCTGACAAACTTATTTCCATATTACCACTTAACGAGTGTTCACTTTTCTGCTCATGGTGGATGAAAGGCCCCTCGTCATGATCCAAGTTTATCGGCACAGTTGCGTCGGATTTTCGCGTCGACTCGTTATCCACAAGTTTCACCATGGCTGTGACGGCGCTTCGGTCTTTACCCTTGAGATGTGCTTTCAAGACATGCGCGTCACAGTCGTACTTGGAGAAGCATTTGTACGGGCAAACCACGCAGCGGTAACGCTTCCATCCTATGTGTACAGCCACGTGGCGCCTCAAGTTGGTCATCTTGTTGAACTTCTTAAGGCAAACTTTGCACTGGAGTTTCTGAGTGTTGATGCATGCCTGCATGTACCTTTCCATTACAGGGTTGAACAATGCTTCGTTCCTCTTGCCGATAGTTTGCGGCATCACCAAGGTGTTGTCGTTCGCTTGGGCATTGATCAATGCTTGTACTTTTTTGTTCATCTCTGGACTCGACAACTCTTCCTTTTTCTTGGTGTTGGGCGAACGTATAGTCATGCTTAAGACACTAGTTTTCCTTACAACATCACCATGTTCAGTAAAGTATATATTTTCGGTAGCTCCAAAATCCTCTAGACTGTTATTTTGTACAGGCTCTTTCTTGATGCCCAAAATACTTTTGTCTTGAGCAAGCACTATATTTTTCAAATCTTTAGACTCCACTATCTTCCTTATTTCTAAACTATTTGTTTTTAATACAATAGTGTCATCTTCTCGTCCTCTAAAATCTCTAAATTTAGCCATTTGTTTATCGTCTGTAGCTGAATTCACTTCAATAACTTCTTCGTTTAGGGGTGTCATCTCATTGGTTATCGATGAATTACTATTTTCTAAACTTAAAAAATTGCCTTTGTCGAAATCACACTCAACCTTAATGCTCTCAGATAATTTCCTCTTTTTCGTTTCATTTATCTCAACAAAATTGAAATGCCTGTCGGTGGACAATGTAATTTTGTCCAAGTTTCTTTTGCGCACACCTTCGTTTAATCTTAGGGTATCGTCTTTGTTTACTTCACTTGTGAATAAGTTTCTAACCAAGTTAATATTTTTAAAACTAGTCTCATTAAACTGCTTATTTGGACCGGTCTGAAACATTTGATTCGCATCAGCAATGTCTTTAGTGGCAATGTCATGACAAGCCTTGTCCAACATCACATTGTCATGGTCATCAACAGAGTTTTCATTGTCACTATCATCCTCAACGTAATATCTGCTACTTACCACACTCCCCGCATCACTACGGTTACAATCATCTCTACTGGAGCTGTGCGAAGGACTTAGCAAGCTCGTCACAGACTCGCTTCGGACGATTTTGTCGTAGTCTTTCCGGACTTCGATTTTAATCTTTTTCTCCGCGGAAGCACTTCTATGCGACTCTGTTATGGTCCGGCCGTCCAACATTGTCCGTGAATCACCAGGCGAGAAAAATGGATGCAACATTTCTGGGACTAGAGAAAGGGGCGTAACTGTCCTGAAACTTGTTTCACCGTCTGCATGAACCGACGACGACAAGCTCGGCCCATTATCAGACACGATTTCCGTTGCTTTAATGTTGTCTGATTTAGAATCTACATCAACTTTGTCCGAGGAAGGGGCAGGGCGGCGCCCCTTGGATTTGTTTCTTGCCGCCAGTTGACGCTTCTGACAAATCTGTGAGTGTGATATAAGTGCAGCCCGCCTTTCGAACCGTCGTCCGCATCCACCACATCTTTGAAGCTCAAAATCCCCTTCAAAATTATTCATCCATGCCTGAAAGAGAAACAAAAATCATTAACTTTTATTCTATAAATAAATTTTATTTTAAAATCATCCTATGGCTTGAATTAATAAATAGTTGAATGTAAGGAAAAATAAATAATTAAAGATTCACCAGAAGCCATACTTGAAGAATTACTAAATTTGTGTATTACTTACTGATGGTATGGACATTGAATGAGGATGTTGGCGTACATGAGATGTTAGAGGAAGCAAGACTGAGATGGTAAGGTCATGTGATGAGGATGTTGGAGTACATGAGATAGTAGAGGAAGCAA
>CABFOW010002713.1:81118-93344 GCA_902141385.1 Timema californicum | reverse complement strand
ACCACGGTGCAGACCTGGCATTCCTCACATTCACAAGATGTCTTGTCAGAGGTGAAGGAAGGGTTTGGTAATCAGATAAATCAACATTTTATTATAAAATACTAGGATTTGATTAAAACAATTTTTATTTATATTTGCTATTTTAATTCAATCCAAGGTAGTAATACAAGATTAAGATTTGATTCGAAACTTAAAATCTTGGATTAATACAGGCTTAAAGCTCCATTAACAACAATCTTTAAGTAAGTAAATTAGTCGCTTTCACATTGCTATAGTCCTGCAAAATATTTCTTCCATTCACTATTTAATTACATAGCAATTTTATGAGTAAGAAAGATATCATATAAATATTTAAAATTATATTTTTTAAATTAATCGTCCAACCTTTGTCTTATGTGTCTTTTAGGATCGAAACCAAACTTTCTTTTCCTGAAGCTAATGTTAGTTTCAGAATTGTCTATAGGGAGTGACACTGTCTTCTCCTTGAACTTGATTGGTGGTGGTTCTTCTGGCAGGGCTGGAACCTTGACGGCAACATATTCTTGTTGGGGCAGTTGTAGATCAACCGGCTCAGGAACACTGAAAGCAAACATACTATACTGTATGACAAACAAACTAAATGTAGCTATACCTGAGTGAGAAGATTTTCTCCAATTTCTTGCTTACTCTACTGTTGTTTTCTAACTAATCTTGTACACACATTAATACTATTATAGTATCATTTGATTAAAGCAATGATTAATAAACCATCTAATAGTGGCTCGAATATATATCTACAATTTGCAAAATTAGAGTAATCCCATAGAACCAACTTTCAAAATGGTGCACATATGGCTTGTTTGAAGCAAAACTAATACAAAATCCCAGTACACTAACATCCGGAAAACTATACTAACACCATTAAATTGGGTTCAAAGTTTCAGCGAACAGCGCCGGGATAGCGAAGCTGTTCAAGAATGTATGTGCAACAGGTTGCATAGGAGTTATGTGCGTGACATTGCACATGTAATAATGGCAAGCACTTCCTGTGATGTAGGACCATTAATGATGACCCTTAGAACGTATTCTCATTTCTAGAAGGGCTGGTGGGTTGTTTGATATTAACTGTGGTAAGTTCTGTCACCGTGCTCCGAGATGTCGAGGTGTGCATTGCCATGCATCTAACTCCTATGCAACCTGTATATATCAGTAATGTTAAACGTCAAAATAAAACTTATTTTGACTGAAATACAACATAAAGTTAATTAAAACCCTACCGTCTGTCCACAACGCTCCAGGCACCGTAAGGGTCCGGTTTGGGTGCAGGGCCCAGCATCACTAAGCCAGCACATTCTGACTCTGCTTTTTTCTCTTCCCGAAGTTTGTTTTGCTCCTCTAAACGCTTCGTCTTCTCTCGTTCTGAATGTCTCCTCTCTTCGAGCTTGGCCAGCTCTCGTTGCTGCTCTGAGCTCAGATAGCCCTCTTCTGGCTCTTCCCACCGAGACTCTACAACACAAGTTACAAATAATGTTAAATGGCGCGTAAGCCCTTCGCTCTCAACTATATTTACAGAAACTGACGGCCGGTTTCATAGTCAGATCTAGCAACACTCAAAATGGAGTCTTCTGGTTCCAATGGGGTACATTTTTAATTAAACTGAAATTACTACAGTAGCCCCATGGCTTCTTTAGTGCTGACTGACAGCTCACAACAGAGAGATAACGGTTTTGAAAAGTTATCCAGACCAAATTACGTATCCCTACGCCGAACCATATGATCTGCAAAAACATGTGTTTAGCAGCTGTCACTTCTGAAGGTCAACATTTAGGTATATACCTAAATGTTGACTGTCAGAGGTCAGCTGTGAGCTGTCAATCAGCACCAAAGAAGCCATGGGGCTACTGTATTTTAGATTATTATTATTGCGTCTTACTACCCGTTCGGTGTATACGTACTTACGCTAATGTGTAATGGTAGGATGATTGTGAGATGAAATGGAGGACTTGAAGCTCAACGTTGGAATCTGAACCACGGTGGAGGCCTGGCATTCCCCACATTCACAAGATGTCTTGTCAGAGGTGAAGGAAGGGTTTGGTAATTTAAACATTATAGAACTTTTAATAAATTGCATGAGATACCACACAATGGGGGTGACTTTAGTAGCTCCTGATTAGCCAACATTCCCGTTATTATATCATGTCCCTTATCTGAGCTAACTGTTCATAAAGTCAATGAATAATGGAGTACTATGGTCTGATCAGAAGTACCGGTACACGCCAACTCACCTCCAGTTTCCACGTGCCAGTAGTAGGTATGTCCTTCAGCAGACTTGGCTTCATACCACTTCTTATCCTCCGCGGCTAGTTTCTCGGTTTCTTTGGCAACTGTTGTTTTCTCGCACTCGGGTGTGGCTACCTGCTTCTTGGACTGCTTCTCCAGAGTGTTGCTGTCGACTGGCAAACAGGTCTGACAATGTTCGCTCTTCTTTGCTACCTGCTTCTTGGACTGCTTCTCCAGAGTGTTGCTGTTCACTGGCAAACAGGGCTGACAATGTTCGCTCTTCTTTGCTACCTGCTTCTTGGACTGCTTCTCCGCAGCGTTGCTGTTCACCGGCAAACAGGGCTGACAATGTTCGCTCTCCTTGGCTACCTGCTTCTCGGACAACTTCTCCTGAATAATCTTGGAAGAGTAATCGGCGCTAGCCTCTACATCTTTCATGTAGGCTTTTAGAGCGGCCTGAAATAAAAAAATTCACAATTACTTAGCTGTTTAGGAAACCCTCTTTTCTTCTTAATTGTCGCTACCCCCGTCCCACGGGCCTAACGTGTCAGAATGGGGTTGGTAGGACGGATAGGTAGTGGCAAATAACTGTGGGATTAGTTTAATCCGGTCTACCGAAATAGATTAATTATGTTAATAGTTTATAATGTGGTGACGGATTCAAAACTAATTGAAGAGTTTGAAAAATGGGTACTCGTTCTGCCAATATCCCTACTCAACAGTGCGCGTCTTGACTTATTTTCGATGCTAGCTGGTATTGAACACCCGACCATCCGGTGCTCTGATGTTATTATCAAACTCTTGACTTCTAAGATGGGTTGGGGCGTCCTCCTCTGTACCTAACAGTGACTCAAAACTGTGGGATAGTCTCCACACAAGTTGGTTAATACTTGGTGGTGGAGTCTGTGGAGCACTTTTGACCAGCACCACTAGCAACAGCCCCCCCGGGTTTATCTGTGCTCCTAACGCCATGCTCTTTCGTATTTCATCACATCTCATCCTGAATTCCCTCCTTTTATGATGTTTTCAGACACGCCAGTTAAATTGAAGATATGACAAACATTGGTGAACCCCTTTGTGGAAAGTTGCGGCCGCACCCTGACCACTTAGCAAAATAACACTAACCAGTTGTAGTAAACATTATCTGTGGCATACTTATAAACATAATTTTTCACACTCTGTACCATCAAATCATTTCGAAAGTATAGAGGTATGCCTCAAACTTAAAACAGGCTAGGTTCCAGACCGATGTCATAACTCGATGATGATGATTGTTATTGTTGTTATTGTTATTATTATTATTGTTATTATTATTAGCAGCACCGCGTCTTACTACCCGTTCGGGTTATGCGCACTTACGCTAATGTGTAATGGTAGGGTGATTGTGAGATGAAATGGAGGACCTACAGTTTAACGTGGGATCCGAACCACGGTGGAGGCCTGGCATTCCCCACATTCACAAGATGTCTTGTCAGAGTTGAAGGAAGGGTTTGGTAATCAGATAAATCTGTGCCTGGACCGAGGATTGAACCCCGGCCGCCAGCACAGAAGTCCGACACCCTACCCCTAGACCACCAGGTCACCAATAACTATATTATTTTGAAGAATTCACAACTCAACTGTTAAGTTTAATTCATCTCATGGTCCACCTGCAACTGCTGCTTGTTATTAACAGCCTGTGGAACTATCATTAACGACGTCGTATCTCACCTGTTCCATCTTCTGCATCTCATGGTCCACCTGCAACTGCTCCTTGAACTCCTTTTGACTCTTTTTTGTCATCTCTGATAGTCTCTTGGTGACATTTTCTTTGTGTCTCTTGCCTTTTTCGTGAAACTCTATGCTCTAAAACATAACAAACCCATCATTTTGGATATTAAATTACAAATTGCTTCCCTAATAAAGTGTATATGCATTTATCTGTGACTTTTTAAATAAAGAGCTAAAGTTTTGACAAAATTCCAGGACACCCTTGACAGATATTTAACAACTGTTGATATTAGCGTGTGCAGAAAACTAAACTCTACTGGAGAAATATTTAATTTATTTTGGCCAAAAACATGTAATATAATATTATAATATTTAGCACCGCGTCTTACTACCCATTCGGGTTATACGCTCTAGTACTAATTACTCTAATGAATTAAGGAATTGGTAAGGTTGAATTAGAGGAAGTGAACCCGCATTTTCGTGGATGGAGAGTGGAAAACCATTTAGGAAAAACCACCCTCAGTTCACCCGACCGAGATTCGAACCTCGATCTCCCCGTCCTCAGCAGTCGAGCTCAACACGACAAGCGCGTTAGCCAATTATGCCGCCGAGGCGGGTCAAAAACATGTAATGATATAAAACCGGTAAAATTATTTGCGCTCCCTTCTAAATCAGTCACTTAAACCAAAGTGTCGAGTTTTTCCTCTCTAACAGGAACCATTACACATAAAAGGGTTTCCAACAGTAAGCTATCGGTTACTGTAAAAGAAAACAGTGATAGGACAATGCTACTCAAAATTGTTTTCTGGGTACGGGGTATATGCCCTCTCTCCGAAGGTGGCACTGTGTAGCGTAGGAGTGTGATATTTATCATGAGAATTCCATGTCGACATTACAAGGATACAAGAGTGTAAAAGTACTTTGAGATTAATACACACAATGAGAATAATGATAAAGATTTAAATATATATACTATGATAATCCAACATACAGGCTTGTTGTCTGCTATCCAACATTTGCAGAAATCGCAGAATTTCTTCGCTTGGGACTTCCAGTAATCCACCCTAGAAACAAATCATGGTTACGTGTTAATTTTACTCGTGCATTTTTAATAAAATATTTAGAAATGTAACATTATTTGTTCAAATCTTTCTCCATTGCTGTATACATGTGTTTTAAAATACCATAGTAGGACTATATTTAAAGAAAAGATTTTATAAATATAATCCTTAGGCTAATGTAAAAGACCTCAGGTTAGTTGTAAAGTAGGATCTATCTTATTCGACAGTGGTTAATTTGAAAAATCGGATAATTCGAGCCCACCATGACTCTCCATGAAATTCATATTTAAATCAAAGGTAAAGAATAATATTTGAATTTGAATTTTAGAAAGAAATATTTAGTTATTTTGAAGTCTATACATTGTTAATTTTTTCAAGTTCTATTCATTTCAAAACCTAATGATAATATTTAGCACCGCGTCTTACTACCCGTTCGGGTTATACGCTTTAAGTACTAATTACTCTAATGGATTTGGAATTGGGAAGGTTGAATTAGAGGAAGTGAACCCACATTTGCGTGGAGGGAGAGTGGCAAAACCATTTAGGAAACTCCCCCCCCCAGTTCACCCGACCGAGATTCAAACCTCGATCTCCCCGTCCTCAGCAGTCGAGCTCAACACGACAAGCGCGTTAGCCAACTACGCCACCGAGGCGGGTTTCAAAACCTAACTTAACAATCTTTATTAAATCACACTATATGCCAGGAATGTCAAATAAATTTAAACTTATTGACTCATAGCTAAGAGTTCTAGAAATAAATTAAATTTCTAATAATTTGACACAGAAAAAATAATAATCCCACACTCTGTGTGTACCATTCCCAAATTCCGCCCTCTGTGCATACTATTCTTGCGTGATTGTTTACATCCAATACTCTTTTATAACCTGTGATTTAAATTAAGCTTAAATATATCATTGATTATAATTATTATATAGAAAGTATTTACATTTTTAATATCAAGAGTTTACACTCTCAAGATACAGTTATTGTAACCACATATGTGCATAGAGCTCATAAAATAAGAATAAATTACTTTCAATATAAAAATTAACAAGTTGTATTTCCCAACACAGAGTATAAACAATTCAGACAAGGTCACAGAGGCCATAGCTAAAGGATAGAGATGAAGAGGCACAGACTACCCGAGTCAAAGAAATGGAAATACTAATATAACTACTACTAATATAAGACGCTCTCTGTTGTGTTTTTCAGAACCATAGTAGCGCTAAGCGGTGGTTTCTCTAACCAACAAACGTTCTGGCGGTGTATTCAAATGTCATGTACTTCTATTGGGAATTTTCAATTCAATTGAATTTAGTAGAATAATAGAAGACACACTGCATTTGAGAAAACTGACATTAAAAACAAAACAAGCAATAACCATAAGATATTAATATTTGGATATTTAAACAAATATTTTAGCTACAAATTTACAGAAATAATCTTGCCTGCGTCTTCGTATCTACCAACACAATTCACTGATTTAAATAACGATAGATCACGTCCTTCTACTGTTCTAGGAGTCCCGGGTTCAATTCACGTCACGGTAGAAAAATTAGCATTGGTCAAATATGGGTTACCCCTTTCACGGTTATTAATTAAAAGCCTGAGTTGGATGTTGTGTCTGTTATAGATTTAAGGTCAGGGAGTTGGACCGGAATCAATAAACGGAATTGAGTTATTTTTAAAGAACTGTAAAAATAAACTGATTCAGTACAGGAATTGGGATCAATCTTTATTATTAGGTAAATAAATAATATTGGTTCTCAAATGTTCATATAATTATATTTATCTTGTTATTTATTAAGATTCTATTTATCATTGTTGAAAATGTTTAAAGTTTATGAGTTGTTAGTCATAGGAGAAGCCGCAAGAAAGCGTCGTCTTGGCTTTATTTACCAATATTTTCTTTTGAAAGCCATTAGGTAGTGTAGTTTTCCATATTATGACCTTTGTGAATATATTCTAATATGTATAATATTCTTATATTCAGTAGGGAGGAAATTTATTATATAAGACTATATTGTTTTTGTTTGTCCACTGGGGACTGTCAGTTAGGGTAACTTAATTTTTAAGTGTATTTTCTGGATCGCATTCCTGATGAACCATTTTTTACCTGGATCATTTTTGTGATTAATTGGTCACTATGCGAGTAATTGAGATTATTTTGAAGGTCAATTTAGTATCTATTATTTAGTGTGTTTTGGGTCGTCATTTATGGGTGAGAGTATTGTATTACGCCAGAAATTACTTTTGAANATATATATATATATATTCAGACGCCTAACGCTTTATGTTGTCTCACTCTCTCATTGAGTAGAATGTAATTTGTTATCTGACTAAAATAACTCTCTTGTAACCATCCCTGGCTAACTTTTATTTATTTTAATATTATTTTTTTTAGATGAAAACATATCTATCTTCTCGTAACCGTGTCACAATACAAGGCACAATCTTTCTCTGAGAAGGGACCATTAAAAACAAAAAGTGATTTCAATTATAAACTGAGGACAAATCACTTCAACCTATTAAGTGTAATATCAAAAAGCATGGTTGGTGAATAGTGGGTCCGTTTCAATACAAACTGTAGCTCACTTAGACAAACCATGAAGTGAACGCATGGTTGGTGAATAGTGGGTTCGTTTGAATAAAAATTGTAGCGCCCTTAGACGAACCATGAAGTGAACGATAATATTACAAAAAGGGATACCAACATGTAAGCTCAAAATATCATTACAAGGAATTTAAAGTGTTTTTAAAACATGATCGAGGTTTGTGAGTTTCCGAACTTTTATAAGACTCCACGGGGGGAAAGAGGGCGAGTTTAATATTTTAGCTACGCCACTGAGATTGTTCTATGGCGCACTACTAATAAATATAATAGTTTCACTTCAAATGACTAGCCGGGCATTCAACCGAGGTCATTAGATCCGCCTTAACGCACCGACGCGTAATTAAATACCGGGAACTAGGTCAGTGAACAGTATTCGCGGAATGACAAGAACACTGGTTTATTGCTATCTCGTATATTTAATTAAATCAATGTTTTATAAATACTCCGAAATACTCCGGTGTGTTTAAGCCCGCATAGCTCGACACGCGAACTAAAGATCAAGCCCTTACAGTATTGTTTGCAAATGAAGGGAAGGTCTTGATTTGAATCTGACCGGGTGTATTCAAGGTAGTTTTTCCTAAATGGTTTTCAGATATCCACGCAAATACGGGTACATTTCCTCTAATATAATGGTATATCTCCATGATTCCTCCCCCATTTGCGTAATTAAATGCAAATAGTCGAAACGCGTTCTTCTGGCAGAATGTGATGGAAAAAAATTACAAATAATAAAAAAAGAATTTGTAAACGCAGGAATCTCTTTAGCAATATTTCTAATAAATTACTATTTATAAAGTTAAATAAATTCAAACATAGTTTTATGATCGACACATAAATGATTACGAAATAATTAAATAAATGACACGAAATAATCGCACAAATTTTCTCATACATGTTCACGATTAAGATTTCAGTAAAAACTACCCTTAAGTAAGTTTTCCTCAAAAAAAATGAACACGTCATTTTGTTAATCAAGGTTGATCTCGATGTTTTGGGGATAAAGCGCTTGCCTTATGACCCGATGTTCGTGGGTTCAAACCCAGGCGGGGTCGCCCGAATTATTTTTAAGAGAAAAGAATTCGTTGCACAACTTACTTCGGAAGGGAAGTAAAGCCGTCATTGCCATTTCTACTGTGGCATGTAAAAGGAGCATGGAAGTAATGTAAAACTATATTTCCCGGCAAAATTGGTAAATCCTTTCGTTTACCTTCATAGAATTTATCGTGTGTTGATATAATCAGTCAGATCAGAAAGAGCACTTTAAATATGTCAAATAAACCAATTAATTTTTTTTTAAAATGTTAGTCACAGTAAACACTCTTGAGTAGATACGTTTAAAAATAAAATGTTGGAAATTTTTAACAAATTGAAAATTTTTAAAAATCCGTTATTTGTAAACTTCCCTAAAACCATTTTTGATTTGTTGAGATTAAAACATATAATTATTTATCATGGAAAACAATTTCGAATATCCATTTTAACTAAATTTTCAAGATCATTTTTGAAAAATTTTAAATTTTCTAAAATATGTAGCAAATAAATTAATTTACTTAAAAAAAAGTAATCATACAATATTATTTATCATGTAAGCTATACCCATTTTTAAGAATATCATTGTAATTATTATTTTTTAATTCAAATTTTTCAAAAATCAGTAAAACACTATCAGCAAACTAGGTAAGCCTAATATAAAATAAATTATTTTAATAAAAACAAATATATAAAGTTCTGTATGTAGACAGTGCTATTTGGGAGGTCAAGCCTTCCTTAGATATCAATTTTAAACTAAATCGTTAGACCTTTTTTCTACTTTTAGAAAAATTTGAAATTCATCAAAAATCACTCATCAGTAAACAACCATCAATTAAAGGGCTATGATCAAAATAAAATAAAATTCTCGAGGTTTAGTCATGTAATATAATGTCAAGTTTGAACAAAATCCATCAAACCGTTTGAGATCTGAGGCCAGACAGATAGACAGACAGACAGATGGAGAGACAGAATGGTAAAATCCACATATTTGGGGGGGATAGCACCTATAAAGATTCGCCATAATCTAGAGCCGGAAAACTTTCACGATTACAATATTTTCTCTTTAAACGAGAAAGTAAAAATCCAGAGAATACAAAATAGCTATGGTCCTCTATAAAATGGTTAATCGAATCAAATCAATCGAGTGGAAGGGTACATTCATGAAATAGATTTGTATTTAATTTATGTTCACTGTTTTAATACACAACTTACGTAATTTGAGTTTTCAATCAGCTCCGTTTAAATTCTAAAATTTGAAAATTATTTATAATAATTAGGTCTAATTCATTAAATAAATTTGAAGATATTACTTGTTAACTACATAATCGATAGCCATACGTGGAAATTACTAAAGATGGTGCCTGGAGACTCTTTGCTTTCAACCCGGTTTTTAAATAATTTAAAAAGATCTAATCGATATTTTAAAAAGTCCAGCTTTGAAGAACATCTTCGCCCACAAGGGCTACCTCCGGACCCCCAGAGGTTCCCGAGGCTCGTTCAGGGGAGCCATGGCATGACTTTATATATGTTTAGATCTTATATAAGTTTATACATTACAATTACATTACATTTACATTTACCATTACATTACATACGGTAGCCTCATGGCTTCTTTGGTGCTAATTGACAGCTAACTGCTGACTTTTGACAGTCAACATTTAGGTAGATACCTAAATTTTGACTGTCAGAAGTGACATCTGCTAAACACATGTTTTTGCAGATTATATGGTTCGGTGTAGGGATATATAATTTGGTCTGGTAACATTTCAAAGCTGTCAGTCAGCACCAAAGAAGCCATGGGGCTACTGTACATACTATACATACCTAATCATGCCATTCCCTTGCGGGGTAGGCAGGCCCGCCGAGTGTTAGTCAGCCCACGGGACAGTCTTGAAAGAAGCCCCTCTCACCCTCCCCCTCTCGTATTCACGCCATAATTTCAAGGTTCATTGTTATGAAGAAAATAACAAGCGATTTAACCTTTATTGTGAAGACAGACACATCTTCCAAAGGTTATGTTTCTCACTTTTTAACTATGTTTTTAGCTAAAATAGAGTTGTTATTATTATTATTATTATTANTTCCTCACATAAATTATCATTGATTATATTATTATTATTATTATTATTATTAGCACCACGTCTTACTACCCGTTCGGGTTGTACACACTTACGCTAATGTGTAATGGTAGGGTGATTGTAAGATGAATGGAAGGACCTACAGTTTAACGTGGGATCCAAACCACGGTGGAGACCTGGTATTCCTCACATTCATCATTGATTATAAATGTACAAATATAATATCTACATTTATTTTATTTTCATTTATATCGTAATTACACTTACATTAAACATTATTTTATGACTAATTTATCCCTATAATATACTACAGATTTATGATTATTATTTTCTTAATAATTTGTTCTACATAAAGGGATCCTCGAACCATCTGTTCCCTGGTTAGAGACTCCGCGTGAGTACAGTAGCCCCATGACTTCTTTGGTGCTGACTGACAGCTCACAGCTGACAGATTTGAAAAGTTACCAGACCAAATTACGTATCCCTACGCCGAGCCATATGATCTGCAAAAACATGTGTTTAGCAGCTGTCACTTTTGGCAGTCAAAATTTAGGTATATACCTAAATGTTGACCGTCAGAAGTCAGCTGTGAGCTGTCAGTCAGCACCAAAGAAGCCACGGGGCTACTGTAGTTTGAGAACCACGCTCTTAGACACCAGAATAGAGCTCTCAAACCAGTGCGTTATGTTCTACACACACAAACAAACACACACACACACACTATTGTTAAGACTCTCGTAAACAGAGTAACTTTCCGCCTTCAAACAACAGTTAATAACATCTTAAAAGTGTTCTGTAGAATGGAGATCTACTTTCCTTTCTTCAAGACTACAGTAGCGGAATAAGTTAATCCCCTCATTCTCGCCATGAATTGTTTCTCAAACACGGATAATATAGCTCACATAACTTCCTTTACTTGCTGTGGCGAGACGAGAGGTTTCTTCTAATAAACACGCCAGTGTTGTGTGCGCGCCAATGAGTGACGAGGAATCCAAGGAGTGATCTATACAGACTCCCGCGAGAGCGAGTCTAGACCACAGTACACGTCCTCCGGGTTAAAATGGCCGCACTCATTGGGGGAGGTCAGTCCATCACGGGGATTGCTATAAGCCATTCACGAGCTAAGTTCACCTGGATGACAGCTTGAAATGTTACTAGAAGTAATCCCTAATATATCACTACGCCAACAGCTGACATCTATCACTTCGGATGACTGTAATGAAAACAGATGGTAATATATTATTGTGATAGTTAACCGCAGTAATTTAGGCCAATATTATGTATATATTTATTTGAGGTCGGACAAAGAGAGCGTCTGCAGGGAGAGCGAGGGGAGTCATGTTAGGACTGGCCCCTCTCCTGCGCCCAGCCAGTCCGTTGAACCACGGCCATAAAGTAAGACTGTTCCAGGCTTGTATTATGTCCCTCCTTCTCTACGCCGCGCCTGCCTGGGCTTACCTTCCCCGCTACC